>JAYKAV010002803.1:0-23739 GCA_035582835.1 Phoebastria nigripes
TAGTGTGATTCAACATTGTTATCATTCAGTGTTTCATTGTTTGTTGTGTGGAATTTATTTAGCTGTTCATGCTGCTGTCTGATTTTCTGTGTTTCCTTTCAAGTGATTCCTTCCCTTTTCTTACATGAGGTGGATTTGCAAGTCATCTTTTACCTGTGCAGGCTACAACTTGGCTGAAATGCTTGATGTTGACATCTTGTTTTTTTCCTATGTCAACTTCCTCTTGATTCTGCTGGAGCAATATCTGAGAGCCCAAGTTACATTGAATGTGTAAACAGGTAGATATGTATTCCACAAACAGAATGTGTTATATATTCTTCTAAGATATTCATACTATACACCGTTTTCATGCTAATTTTTACAGTTTGTGATTTTATATGCTTGTAATTCTGCAAAATATTACAATCACTGACTTTCACAGAAGCCTCAGAACAGTTGCTCTGTGCTAGTTTCCTGTCTGTGACAGTGGCCAGTAGCAAATACTTCACAAGTAAAAAAGAGAAATGGTGAGTATGGAGTGATATCTTTCTAGTTCCAGCAGTTAGTCCCCTAGGGACCTCCTGGGTCAGTCTTTGCATCCTACCCAGAGTGTTTAAAGTTCTGGACAGACCCCTTTTCCATGAATTAGTACCTTTTTAGCCCATTTATTACCTCTGTCTTCAAAATATTCTGAGGCAGTGATTTCTGCCTTTTAATGACACATTGCATTAAAAAATTTCATTTTCTTTGCTTTAAATCTCATTTCTCCTAGTCTTCATCAGCTGTTTTCTGTTTTCAGTATGAGAGTTAATTGCTCCCTATATGCTTTCTCCAAACAGTTCATGATTTTATAGGCCTTTCTCATATTTTACCTCAGATCTCTATTTTCCCAAATTAAGTTTACTTATATAAAGGCTGTTCCTTGATTTTGAGAGTTCTTATTATCTCTCTCTCTCTCCTTTCTATTTCTACCTTCTCCTTTACAAGATTAAATTAGAAATATTATGCAATCAATAAGAAACAAAGGGATTCAACTGTGGTTTTTATAAAGAAGTTGTCATGATGCTTTTGGAGTTTTCTGTTATGGAAAATTTCTGTCTGATTCTAATGTCATTTCTAGCTTAAAAAAAACCACTGTATCCTTTATTACTGGACTACCTCTGGCCATTACCACATTCTCTCTATGTAGACTGCTTGTCAGGTCAGGCATCAAACTTCCTCCAAGATACCTGTGCATGCAGAGCACCTCTGAAGTATTTTCTTTGTAGGTGATCTCATTCCGATTTTGTTTAACCTCTACGCTTCAGGGTAGGCTGTAAGCTAAACCAAATGAAAAAAAAAAAAGTACAACAGGTCTGATTCTTTTCTCATTCGGCACATGTGGATCTTGAACTGGGGATAACTAGTGTTATACTGAAGTTTTTCTTCTGTAAAACAAATATTAGTGACAGCTTTGAAAATATTGTTGGTCAACAATGCTTTTTACATTTGATGTTATGGATATACAACTTTTTGCTTGTGAGTTTGATGCAGAACTTGGTATCTAAGGGAAGAGAGTTGTGTTTAATTGTCTAAGATTTATTGAAAGCTGTGATTTACAGCATCTGAACATCTGGCCTAAAACATGGTTTTGGGAGTTTCTGTAAGTAAAAGACAACTAGATGATAGTACAACTTTTTTTTTTTCCCCTCCCTTAATTGTCATAAATATTAATTTTAGATGCATTCACTCTGATGTACTTTTGCATTATTATTAAGATAAAATGTCATCTGTGATACATTTTTTTTTATTTTTCCATGTCAGAAACAATAGTGAGAACAGTGTTTTCCCTACACTATTTAAAAAAATACTAATGCTTTTTTTAAAAAAAATACTTAAAATATGCAACTTTTAAATGGTAGAACAGGATGAAGTATTTTTACAGAGCTGTTCAGAAGCAAGAGTGGTCGTTTGTAATTGTTCACACCAAGGCATTTGGCCTTGCAATATCATTGCTTACCACTGTCATAGAAAACATTAGATATGATTAGCTGCAGGTATCCATGCCAGATGATATCCTAGTAAAGTCCTTTATATATTTCATCTTATAATTGTATTTGCAAGTTAATGTTTGAAGTGTCAGTCTTTGTAAAATTAGCTCATCTTGTTATGATTTAGAGCTTTGATGTGAGTGAAAGGCTTCAATTGCAATGCACAGTCACATCTGAGAGTAAACTGCATAGACAAAGAGACTTACAAGACTAGTAAATCAAATACTCTGAACTGTCTATGTGGATTATGAGGTACTATTTGCATAACTTTGAAGTATTTATACTGATGAAATTACAATAATTAAAATCATTGCTGTGTCAATTGCTAGATGCCACAAGGCATAGCAATTACTAGCATGCAAATCAGACTTTGTGTAAGCATTTTAAAGAATAATTACCTTATTTGATTCAGATGTGCCTGAAAGGCATTAAGAATCATTTGAGCTATTTTGCCTTCAACAATTTTTAGGTCTCAGATAATATTGTTTTTATTATTATTGTTGACAATAATACCTTTGTGTGGGCATATGTCTCTATGTTTTTGGTTTAGGCTTAAAGTGAAACCTAGTGGTAAAACTTGCTGAAGCAGTTAGGATTTATTTTATATTAGTTTGTTCTGAATCTCTGTCTACAAATTATTTTATTTTGCATAAGAACCAATACAAGCATGCAGTCTCTTTGTTTTTTGTTACATCTTATTAAATCCTGTATTATGGGAGTAGTATGTAAATTATTTCTTAGAGATTTTTTTTTTTTTTTTTTTTTTTTTTTTTTTTTTTTTTTTTTTTTTTTTTTTTTCATGGTGTGCTACTGTTTTAAATGTATCAGATTCTATGGATTTTTTTGCTTTATAACAGACGATTTGGGTTTCCACAACATGAATTTGAAATACATAATCTGAAGAAAAATAGACTGTAGAGAGCTGCTCATTCACATCATTGCAGATAAATATTTCCAGGAAATGTAATGCCGATAATAAAATTAATTCAAGCTTACCCAAATTTCAGAGCTATTTCTTCTTACAAATTCTGGGTGGTACTCTGCAGTGAATAGTAGTGGACATTTGACAGATGGGTTCTCTGGTGAAACAAATGGCAGAGAGTGAAATAGGGGCTCCTTCTGAGACAAAGCCCATAACAGCAGTGCGAAGACAACTCAAGAAGCACTGCCAAATCATTCAGGCCTTAGGTTTAATCAGTGCCATGAGTTTTCCTGGAAAAGGTCCTGCCTGCTAGTGCATATTCCCAAGTACATGATATGCCCTGATATGTGGTGGTTTCTGATATGAAAATCAGGAAGGGAGGATATTGTCCTCCCTCCTGGCTTTGTTTTCCAAGTAATCTCAATCCCCATGTACAGTGTAGTACCTGTTGCTGTTAAAACCCCTAATTGTTTAGCTAACAATAGCTAAGAGTTTGACATATATGCAGAGGTGTATGAGAGGATAGACTATTGTTTATCACTTTTATCCTGAATTTTGCAAGGATTAGGTGGAACAACCATTTCAAGGAATGAAATCCGCTGTGTGAAGAAATACCTACACTATCATGGCACCATATTTGTTAACATAAATCATCTTTAAAACATCTAACCTTTTTCCTGACGATAAAGGCACAAATAATTAGGGGAGGCAGGAAAGGTAAATCGGTTTCCTAAGCAGGATATGAGCCCCAACACACGATGCCATTACAGTGAAGTGTTGAGGAATATCGAGTGCCATAAAGAATCCACCTTGGCAACTCCACATCTGTCTTTGTGTGGCAGTGTTGTTTATTTTCCCACTTCCATTTCTTGTAAAGTTTCAGTCGTGCTCCTCAGCACTTTGTTTTCAGTAGAATATACACTGTCCTCTCACCTGAGAAGAGGTTTGTGATCCCTCCAGAACCATGTGAACTTTTCAGAGGTGCCAACTTCAGATCTCAGCTTCTTTAGTGACAGATGAAGAGAAGCCTCTGCGTTCTGATGGTCCTCCTTACCTCTGTAAATAATTGCAAACATAGGTCCTGGCCATCTGCAGGACGTGTTCCTGGGGCCCCTGTACCTTCTGTCTGGATTGCAAGGGGCAGGCTGGGAGATTAAGTGTTTTTTCAGGAACAACCTGACTCCATGGCTTGGCTGACTGACAATTAGAGCACCTAACTATGGAGGAGGATGTATCTTCCACCTGATACTCTATTCTCCAGCAGGGTTGTGTCACAGCTATGTGACAGCTGGATCTTTTCCTTGACACTCTTTTCAGTATTAAGGAAAGATCATTCTTTGCTGTAGGTTTCTTAGGAAGAAATACCCTTACAGCTTTATTTTTTTTAAATTATTTCCTACTAATACCCCTGTGTAAGAAAAATTCATATCCAGCCTGTAACCTGAATAATATAAAAAGGAAGTATTATTTTATGAACACTTTAAATTACACTTATGTTCATTAAGCTCCACTAAACTCCAGGGAGAAAATCAAATTCCAACGTGTGTTTCAGTTTGTAAACAATCATTAAAATACTCYGTTCAAAAAGACTCTATTTTTCTCCATCTTTGCTGCATTATCTTTTATGCACAGCTTTATTATAGCATCTTCTGAATAGAAAGCAAAAGCCCTGTAGTTAATACTTATTAAATCAAATAACCTTATGCTTCTTTACCACTTGTGCTACAAATTTGTTGTTATTGCAACTACCCAGCGCACTTGACACTGGTTAGCTATGAAGTGGTGAATAGTACTGTGTTAATTTTTTACCTAATTAACAGAATAGTTCCCGACTAGTTTTGAGGCACAAGGTCTGGGTTTCAGCTTTATGTGCATCTGTGTTCAAATATCACCCACTGTTTAGTGAGCCCAAGCTCAGGCTTAAAGACTATGGCCAAGTGACCCTTGTGAAGTGGTTAGTTCTAAGGCTGGGAGCTACTCCCTGCTGAAACATGTTTCATTTAATATTTCCTCACTTTTTAGAGCAACACTGTTGCTTTTTTTTGTCTTTTAATTCTTAAGTTGTGTAGTTTTGTTTGAGGATTTTTTTCCTGCTTCATATKTAAGCTGCCTTTGACCGGCTTTGGAGGCATCTTTTCATTGTCATGATTTTTTAAATGTTTATACCTGAATATACCCAGATATACTTATACATGTGCTACTCCATTTATTTTTTACAAAGGCAGTTCTTTCACCTTCCAGCTCCACTTCCCTCCCGTATGAGCCTAGTGCCATCATCATTCATCATGTTCACATAATGGGTTGGAAGAAGAGGTATACTTGCTCTCCTTAAATGAACTGCTACTGTTATTACAAAGGTGTGATTGCTGCTGATATAATGTATTGTAACCATCCAATGTGAAATGCATTTTGTGATGGCTAATAAGTACATTAACAGCCTTTATGTTTGCATTATTAGGATTTAGTTAGAAACCTACTACTTTCAGAAGAGACAATCACCTACACCAAATCATTTCCAGTCTGACCCTTATGTGCAAGGGCATGAGTATAACTCATCCTAGTTTTTCCTCTATCAGGATCATAAATGGTCATGCTTTAGCTGTCATTAACATAGCTTGAACTGGCTACTGAAAGTGGCCAGCATTGGCAGCAGTTGTCACACTGCAACTCTACAGTTTTCCTTACATTTTTAAAATTCTGGCTACTGTTCATCTAAGCCACAACTGCATCCATGAAGACCATTTATAGTCTGCATCTCTTTCCAGTTTCCTTCCTTATGGATCTTGTTGGAGACCCAAACAAATAAAAAAAAAAAAAAAAAAAAAAAAAAAAAAAAAAAAAAAAAAAAAAAAAAAAAAAAAAAAAAAAAAAAAAAAAAAAAAAAAAAAAAAGAGAAAAAAAAAGAAAAAGAGTCTGCATCTTTTTCATGGACATTTGGAGCTCTTCTCTCTGGTTCTTATTCCTTCATTTATGTTCTGCTTCATTCTCATTGGGAGATTTCAGTGGAGGTGTTGAATTCTCACAGACATCTGGTTGTTTCATTTGGTTTGCTCATCAGAAGTGGCGTTCTTTAGAAAATTCAGGCTCTTTTTGATGCCTAAAGATAAGCTATCATGTGTATTGAAATCCTTTGGAAATCTTACTCCCTATTCATTATTAAATTTCAGGGAAAATACCGGACTCTCTAAAATATTTCTCTTTCTTTTTAAACAATTAACATTAGTTCTTGTGTTTTCCTAAACACAAAATACTAGAGTGAACAATAGCTCTTTAATTATTACTGATGTACATTATCTATGGTCCCAGTGTTACTGAGACTTCTTATCTACCCAGAGAAAACAAATTAAAAGGAAAACTGTGAAAATCAGTAAAGGTCTAGTCCTTATACAAACAAYATACTTATTATTCATTTACTTGCACTTGGCATGCAGTATTTGGCTCCACTTAAAAGGGGTATAAGGCTGGATAAGCTAGTGCAGTCATGAAGCCTTAAAAAAGAAAGCATTGCAGATGGTCGTTTATTGGTCAAGAGGTCCCCAGCAAAGGCCTATATGGGGTTTTGCATTGCATTGCTGAGTGCTACATGGCATGGCCACAGGTAAATCTTGAAGTCTGAGGGCAAAAATCCTTTCATCTTATTGGTATGTTGTTAAACCATGTTGCGGCGGAGGAAAGAGAAGAGAGGAGAGAGAGGGAGGGAGAGGTTGTTGGTTGCTGCCCAGTTGGCTGCAAATGTCCCTCCTCAGCTCCTCCTCCTGCTCCAACCCTTGGTCTCTGGTATTTTAGCTAGGGCTGAGACGACATATTTGAAACCATAGATTAGCATGAGTAGGTTAAAAATGGGGCAAAACGTATAATTCCATGTGGTGGTTTTTCCTCTGTTGTTTCAGTGAGGCTATGTTGGCTAGAAACTGGATCAGTATATCTGAAATCACAGAGATGGGGCATTACTAAGAATAGTGGTTGTCTGGCCATGTGCTTTGAGGAGTCCCTCCCTCAAAATAGAAAATATGTGAAAGCACTCTGGATCTTGAATTTGGTTATATGATTATGTTTACTTTGATGGAATATATCTCAAGTACAGCAAATGATGAGATTTGGTCAACCTCACAGCTAAAATGAATTACAAGTGCTCTATAAAGTTAGTAAGTCTGGCTGGTGTGGCTGCATTAAAGCTTTCATGTTTTGCTCTCCAAACAATAAAAAAAGATGAAACAAATTATGAGAATGGGTTGAACCAACTTCAGCCAGTCTGTTTGGGATATGTTTTGAAATGTATTGATCTTGGGGGTTGCCTTTGAAACTGATGAAATCTGTGGTTGTATTGTACCACTCCAGCAGTTCCCATGTTGCTTCTGTTATTTCATAAGACTTTTTTTGTGTTTGTTGGTGGTTTTTTTTTTTTTTTTTTTTTTTTTTTTTTAATTTTGGGAGCACACTACCTAGTATTCTTTCTGTTACATTCACTGTGTATTCCCTTTGAAATCTTAATACCGCCAGTTCAGCTTTGCTGAATTTAGGGGAAGAGAAGAAGTTTTTAATTAACAGTTTTGGTTTCACTAGAGCCAAAGACAGATATGTCATGTCAGCATAAATTAAACCTCATGAAAAAATTAAGAAGGTTATTCCTTGGAGATTTTGGAATAATTCTAGGCATCAGGGAAGAAAGGCTTTCATTGTTTTTCTGTTTTTTTCCCACCTATGTTTTCAGATTTTAGTTACAATACTCTCACCRACTTAAGCTATGTTAAGTATACCAATACATCGTGGTGAACCATGCTCAAATGCTGGGGCCTAACTAAAGAGTTAGTGGGGTCCCACTATTTCCCTCAGATCAGAAGATAAAGATATGTTGCCATCTTTCCACAGGAATCTAGCTAAAGAGAGGTAGAAATTGTATGTATGACATAGCCAAGATGATGATGATGATGATGACGATGATGATTATTTGCATGAAAGAACTTCCCATTGTCATAGGTAACTACTGACTTACTGGTGGGTTTTTTGGTTTGTTTGGTATTTTTTATTTTTTTAACTTTCTTAAATAAAGAAAATACACACAGGAAACTTCTGCAGGCTCAGAGTGCAAAGAGTAAAAGTCCCACTACTTTTCATTACATTTAAATGGAAAAATGGCTCAAACCCAGCTGTTTCACCACTGGATTGCTGAAGGTTTCTGTAGTTCATACAGTTGATTGTTGTATTTGGCCCCTCTGCAAATACATTGAGTTTCATAAGTGGCTAAAACTGGCTCTACTCCCTTATGTAGTACACACAGTAGCTGGAGGGATTGTTCTTCTCGGAAAATTGTGAGTGTTGGCTCTAACCCCTTTTGAAAAATATGTGGAACAGAAGGATTTACACCTCTTAATTAGAACTTTTCTCCCTTTAAGCTAAAAAGTCTACATTCCTTCTGGGTGTGTTGGGTTTTAAAATGGGATATCCAGGAACCGCATGAAAATCGACAGAGAGCAGGAGAGGAGGTGATGAATACAAGTTGAGATAAATACAGGACTTTATGCTGTGACTAGAAATACTCCTATAAAACTATGTATCAGATGAAAAAGTTGAGAGCTGGCAGGTATAGTATAGTGGAAAGCTGTATTTATTCATTTACTAGACCTACAGCATAGAGTATTAGCCTGAGGTGACCACTTATCCTGGAAACATAAGAACCAGATCTGAATTAACAATGTAGCTACAGCTCATAAAATTAAGCAAATATTTCCTCAAACAGAAACATTTCCAGCTCACGTGTGGAATGGATGTTGCCATTGTCCATTCTGTGGATGGGAAAAAAAAAATTAAATACTCACTGTAGCTTGCATATAATTCTCCTTAAGGTACTCCAGTGGTACAATATTCAAGAATAATTTTAGGAAAATCTGACCAGAAATAAAAATTATTTTTTGAATAAATTTTTAGAAAAGCAGTCATCTTCACCAACATGTAGATTTCCTTCCTTTTCTTTTGTATCGTAATATTACAAATCCCATGTTTACTCCAGTCTCCTAACAAGTTGCTCAGAAGAGTGTCTCTGAAGTGTACACTCTGTATAAATACATCCACGATTTTTTCTGTGGATACAGACTTCCTTCATCATAACATGATGTTTACGTTACTTTACTTATGCATCACTTTAAATGTATAGTTTAAATCAGTGTCTGTTGTATAAATGTTGGACTTGCACACAGTCACGTAGCCCTCTATCCATCAGTTTACAGTAGCAAATATTACATAAAATGTGAGAGGATAGGAAGATACGAAATCTCAAATCTCTTCCATTATTTGTGCAAATAAAAATTATATAGTTTTTCTGGAACTTGGTTGGGATCATACAGCATTTTCTAGGAAATGTCATCAGAATCTCAGTGAATAGTAGTGTGTATGAAGGAATCCACTTTCCATGACATGGGTAAGAAATGTGGGGAAGGACACTGAAAGACCCTCACTGGCAGCTCAGTCCATCGTGCAGTCTTTCCTGTGCTCCCTGGCAGATAAAGCAGAGGAAATGAGAAAGACCATTCTGGTTACAGCAAAGAGATTAGACCTAATGTGGTTTTGCCTCTACATAGATCTGGTTTAAGGGAAAGTTGCTGATGTGGTATCATCTCTAACAATGAATGGAAATACAGTTAAGAGCTAAGTTTTGGCTATGAGTAGGTTATTCTTTTACAGTGAGATCTCTAGAAGGACTCAGTTTTGATTTGAGGGGATTGAAAGAGAAATTACTATAAAGTGTTGTAGAACATTACTGTTAATATGTTAAAGTGCTATGTGAAGATGAAACCACTGGGAGAGAGCATGATTATGAGGCATATATCCTGAAAGAAAGAGCTCTGCTGCTGAAACCTTCCTGCAAGAAGAAAGAGGAGCTGGAAGCCTTGAGGACAGATGAATTAAATTTTACAGGAGGGTTGAAAGTGGCATGGAAAAGGCAAAGAGAAGATATCACTATTCTCAAAAGTAGTAAAAGTTAAAAGATGAAGAAAATGGAGTGAAAGAGAATAAAAACCCAGAAATGTTGGTGATGGTACTGTCAGTTGGCTAAAGTATACTGAAGATGGCCTGTAGTAAGGATAGAAAGTTGAAAAGTGACCGAAGCTGTATGTCTATAGCAGAAGAAGAGAATTAAGTAACTACAATGCCTCCTAGTTTGCCTTCAGTAATATGGAAGATTTTAAACAAGTCTTGAAAGAAAAAATAGTTCCAGATATGAAAAAATGGAATAAAACTGAGCATAGGTTTGTCAAAGGTGGGTCATGCCAAGCTAATCTGTTTTTTGAAAAACAAAATGTTCTTTAGACAAAAGAAATGAAGTATATCCAATTGTTTTTAGCAAAACATCTGAAATACTGCTGCAAGGAAATTTATAAATTTAGGTAAGATATGGGAATTAATGCAAAAATAATTTAAGGCTAAAGAGTCAGTTTAAAGGGAAACAACCCCATATGAAAAGGGTGTTAGAAGGGTGCAGTGAAGCTATTACTCGGGGTTTTCAGGGCCTTGTCTGATTTTAGTAAATATTTTTTTATACACCTGCAAAAAATAGTGTGCTAAGGAAATTTGTGGGTTACTGAATGTTGGCTGGCCATGCCAACAGAAAGGCACAGAATATCATGAAGAACTGCATGATACCAGCACTGCAAGTAGTAGAAGCAGGATTAAATTTATTAAGTACTAAGTACAAAATCATGCACATAAGGATGAAAGCAAAATTATAAACTGAGTTACTAAGAAATGAGAGTGAGAGAGAGAGAGACTGGATGTGGAACACCAGATGACCACAACCTTCCAAATTGTGAAAAAGACATATAAAATGTGTCAGGTGCTGTATTTCAGTAAAGGAAAACTAATTTTTACAAAATAAAAAAAAAAGAAACAAATGTGGCTTTAGTAAGGGAGCAGTCTTCAGAGAAACCAACACATACAGGTACCCTGCTATCATGGTGGCCTAAAGCTTTAATGTGTTCTGAATAGCATATTTGTGTTAGGCAACCGACAGAGGGCGTAAAAAGAAACCTCCTCCACTGATTCACTGATGTCAATATCACTTCTGGATTTATGTTAATTCCAATCATGAATATCTTGAACAAGGAAATTAAGAATAGACTTCTAATTATCAAAGGAGTAAAAGCTTTTAGGGAAAAAAGAAAAGAAAGAAAGAAAGAAAGGCAGGAAGGAAGGAAGGAAGGAAGGGAAAAAGAAAATTACAGATTCTAAAATGGAAGCAGATCAGTTTACAGAAAGCCTGGCATGAGCTATGCACCTTTGTTAGGCAGTCTGGATAACTAGATGGTTTCTGTGGTATTTTTTTCCATTAAAAGTCTGGTGATATGCTAATCAACAAGACATTTTACAGCACTGAAAAAAACGGGAGAAGGAACCTTTTTTCAGTCTGAAGTCTTGTTAAGTAGGGATTTTACATGCCACTTTTACGCTGCCCTATCAAATTTGGGATGAATACAAATATATATTGTCTTTCTGTAGTGACTTTTTTGACATTCAAATGCAAAAATTGTCTTTACATTCTTGACAATTATAGTTAATTGTCAAAAGAAGAGAAGAAGGTTAAAGAGGTAATAGATTCCAAGGGGTCAATTTCTGCTATATGTTATGTTTGCATGTTAGTTTGATTTACTGATTTCTATAGAAGCCTACAGGAATGCATCACAGAGCATAATTTGGCCCAAAATGTACACAACTGCAAATCTAACTCTTTATTTATATAGCTAAATAAAACTTTTTCTTTTTCTTTTTTTTTTTAATATATTCAGAGCTTTTTCTATTATCTTCTGCTGATAATCTGTGAGATTTACAATTTTAGGAATTCTATCGCCTTAGCTCAGCAGTTATGCATGATTAAAAGCCTACTCTCTTTGTTCTAAGAAAGGCTCTTTCTCCTTTTCCTTTTTTGGTCTGTACCCCTCTGTAGTAGCGGTTATTTCTACATCCTTTCTCAGAAGATAATGCTTACAGAAAACATAAATGGCAGAATTAATAGAATTAAAATTATATTTACCAAAAATGGTATGAAAAGAGAAAAGAGAGTTTGTATGGCATGACATGTGCTATGGGGATAACTTGTCTGTCTGTAGAAATTTATACTATGGGTTAGATTTTCTTTCTCAAATGTGGGCATGCAGTAATCTGAACATTACTCTTGGGAGGAAGAAATCAGGAAGAGAAAGCTAATTCCCAAGAAGAGAAGAAACATCAAATATATGTAACCCGAATCCCTCTAGGAGAAATGGAAATGGAAAATTTACTTTATTCATTTACTTTTTGTAATTTTAATTTTATTTGCTTGCTTAGTATAGATTGAGGGCAGCTAGAAAGACCAAAGGCTGTATCAGCAAAGAGAATGTCATTCTTCAAACTCTAGGAGAAAGAATTACAAATTTTGTCGGAAAAGATTGTGATTTTCTTTGGCAAGTGTTTTGATGAACTGTTTGCATAATGTACTTGGTAGTCCTTGAGCATCTAGTCTTACTATTTTTCTTGCTTTACATATTAGATTGTATCTATTGATTGAATATTGAAGGCCTTTAAGCATTTTAATCTTTTATAAAGGAAGAGTAGAGGTGTTTGATTTTCCTCCACTGAACTGATGAAGATAGACTTAAAAGCTGATTTTATAGTTCACAGCTTAGTCTGGATCCCTTTGTGCTAGACAAGTACCCTGTGGTTGTATATGTAAATAGCTACTGGTTAAAATGTCCACAAGTGTGGCTAAAGAATCTATAGTACAGTTCCTTCCTTTTTAGGGTTCTGGTACATAGCACAAGTGAGTTTCTTGGCAGTGCATAATAGTAAAGGTCAGTCAAAACAAAATCTAGAGCTGAAAAGGAGTAAAACGAAAGCTGAAAATCAAAAGAAAGGAATAGTAGCTTGGTAAATAAGCTTGGTTCTGTCATGAAGTGAAAGTTTATGATGAAGCTCTTTGTTGCTGCTATTTAACAGCTTTGAGGTATACCATACAAGCAAAAAACCACCAAAGTATCTTGAGAAATGGGGTTCAGCCACTGTTCTAGATTGGAGTCAGTTCAGCCTACTTGTAAAGTGTAATACTCTGAAGATCCCAGCACTTGGTGAAGACAAGTCCTTAAACCTGTAACAACTATGTGGTAACAGGCTGCTACAACTTGCGGGTTAACAGGAGGAAAGGGCACAAACTGTTCTTATTTGGACATTTTTTTTTTCATTTCTTTCCCATCTCCAGATAGAGAGTTTTAATTAAAATAACTTGAAGGTTTTTATATAGGGGTAATAGAATATTATTCTTGTTTCTGATACAAAGTCAAAAGAACTGGATCTGCAGTAACACAAATGAAGATTTGTCGTAAACAAAAACTTGAAAACTCTACAGGTGTTGAGCTGAAACCCATCATGTGAAGGGGAGGTAGGGACTGTGTTCCTTATATGGCATCTCGGGACTATATCCTGTCTGGTAATATGCTGGGAATGTTGGTATTCTACGATGGGAATATGATAGCATAAGTATAGCCTTGCAGCTAATGGTTGTAACAGAGAGAATGATTTACAGTTTAAGGATTATGTTTAGAATAGCATAGCAACACGCTTAATGGAAGTTGGAAAGAGCCTTCATTGTGACTTCCTGGTTTCAGGCATTTTTGGAACTACTAAACAGTGACCAGCATATGCCAAAGTGAAAACAGTAGAAGGAAAGAGATGTCCACACACCCAATGGATATTTATACTATCCAGCAAGAACACTAAGGCAGATGACTAATACTGAAAATACAAATGATGGGTGCATTTTATTAAACTTGTAAATGTATATATTTTATTATTTTAGCTATGCTTTCACACCTTTTATGCCAGGACTGTCCACAGGACACCCCTGGGCCTGGTTTGATCTGAGGGTCCTTTCTCCTTGGTCCCCAGATTGCTCTCCAGCAATTTTTAAGATAATGTTCATTTGCTACCTAGCTACTGGGTATATTGTTATGATATAACTTGTCTCCTTCACAGGAAGTTGGATATTTCTGCTTTATATATAAATTCAGTGTTTACAGGAGGAAAACATTTGACTTCCAAAGATCACTAGGAAAGTTTTGCTCTTTTTTTACCTATGTTTGGACATGAGGGCTTGAAGCCAAATTTCTCTGATTCCTGGAGGAACTCGTAGACATTTCAGCTTAGTCACTGCTGTTGCCAACAGCCTCTGGCAGATGTATTACACTCTCTAAAGCTCAACTAATGAACCTTATGTTTGTTGTTATGGAAAGACATAAACTAAATGTACCATTCTGGCAAAAAGAGTTCAAATTGAGAAGAAATCTGTATTTTGATGAGAAGCAAATAGGTCTAATCTTCACAAATAAAATATTCTTGTGTTAGAAACTTCTGTAAGACGAAGAATCTCTGTTCAGTTCAGAAAAACAATGATCCATAACGACATGGCTGCTATGGTAAGAACTGTTAAAGCTACAAAACTTTTAAAATTGCTCCTCACCCTGTTCAACTAAAGCAGTGACTGTATCACATACAGAAACTGATGAATTCTTTTTTTGAAAGAATTTAAGGTTTTAACTTGCTTGTGTCATTGTGATGAAAAAAGGTTTTCCAACAGTCTCCTCCTCTGATTTATAAGTGTGTGTGTGCATGTGTGTAGTGTCATGTTTGATGTTGAGAATTAATGATGGGATGCAGGAGATTTAGGCTCAAGTTTCCATCCAGAAAACCACTGGGTACTGCACACTATGAGGGCCTTTTAGATTTCATGTTCTGCATTAGCCTGAAAACTCCTACCAAAGGTTTTGTCACCGGTTTCCAGGTAGCTGTACTTGATGTGGACAATTCTCTCAGCATTTGGGCATTGCAGTCCATCTCCTCTCAACAAGAGTTTGTGATCTAAAGTATTATTCTGAATATTAGCTTGAAGATGTCTTTGCACAACATTATTGATCGTGATCTTTTTGACCTATTAAGTAATACCACAAACGGTTGTTGAAACACTTGATCTGGGAAAGTATATCTGTGCAACTTTTGTCAGGTAATTCCCTATTGAGAAGTGTAGAACATTATTCTTAATAAGACCCCTTCTTCAGCTAAGCTGATCCAAATTAGGAGGGCCTGTGGGCTTCATCAGAGATACTGAGGCTTACTTGTATGAAGGAATCTTTGCTGTAGTTAGGATATGATGAAGGCTCCACGTACATATGAGAGGAAGCCATTTCTTTGTGGCTATTCTACTCCTGTCTGAAAAGTCAACACTTAATAAAGCCTAAAAAGCTAATCTTTCAGAGTGAAAAATGGTGCTTGTGTTATATATTTATATATAGCAAAGCAGAGGATTTTAAAGCCATTTGCAGATCTAGGACAACTTCTGATTACAGTTGGGTCTATTTTATTGTAAATTTGATTAAGCACTATACCTTTAAAGATGTACGTAAATGTTGTATAAATATGTAATGTTTCTAATCTTAGCAAAACCTGTCCAATATCATACACTGCATACTTTAAAATAGTTTTATTTCTCTCAGGTCAACTTTTTGTGTATTTTCCTGTATCAAGGAACAAGTTCTTATTCTTTCAAGTGAAATAGTTGTGACTATATAGTGATATTTGCTCGCTAGGTCCATGATCGGTTTTGTACTCACATTTAAACTCATAGCAGCTTTTAGACTATTTTCAGGATGACATGTGCATTCAATTAGCTTCAAAAGGCTACCATAAAAGCAATAACTGAAGAAATGCAGTTTAAATATATCTGGTATGTTTTTCTGTTACAGCAAGTAGAACAGTATCACAAAAAGTTTCTGAGATTTCATTTCAAGTTTTAAGTTTCTTTGAGAAACTTAAAGAGATTGTTGAGAGTTCATGATAGCAGTGATGGGTTGAAGGGCCCCACTTATTAAATTGATGGAACAAGCATCATTAGTACAGTATGAGCATGTGCTCTCTGTCTACCCTTTGGAATCACTGGTGTCACACACTATGAATTTGTAGAAAACTGTTTGTCCTGGCTGCTGTCTGCAGAGGAAAAATACAGCCAAGAGTAAAACTTGGTATGGTTTCAGACACAGAAATATTTGAGGCAGTCCACCTTTTCACAGGCCAACTTCTAAGATACTATTGTTTGTCCTACACTTAACCTTCTTTGTCAAAATACTATTTAAGTCACATAAAACAATAACTTATTGTTGAGACCAAATTTACTTGCCTTTTATGAAAAGTACATTTCTTCTTAAATGTATTGTATCTATGTGCAAGCTCATGGGAAAGATAATTTCTACCCATTTACAGATAGTTGTTATATTCTCTTGTGATTAGGTAGTTGTTTTATTTCCAGAATCCCTTTCTCCTTCATGTGAATTTTTACAATGAATATAAAATATGTGCAGCTATTAAGAATTAACAGTTAAATAATTAACAACTTTATATTTCTTAAATCTTTGTTTTTCTCTTTAGTAGTGTTGGTGGTATTTTCCACGGTACTTTCCATGCAAACTAGATGCATGTAGTATTTTATTGTCAAAATAATGTTTCAAGTAGTAAAATGGCAAGGGAATACTGACTGAGCTATTAATAAAACACACCAGCTTTTAGCTGGCAAAGCAGCCTTCTTTCCATCAAATATGTCTCAGCCTTTAATAAAGAAACTCAAGTGGTGTAGGTGAAAAATTACTTTTCTCACCCGGTCATCTGTCTGTCATGTATTATTCAGGTCACCAATGTTTGTCCTGAACTGTATCATTCTGTAGTTGTGTCAGGTATGAAATATGTTCAGTGTAATTCCATCAGACTTCACGAAGTTGATTAGAACAGATCACCTTTCGGCATGGGCACAAGTTATCTCAGCAGATTGAGTGAAAAAGACTTATTTATCTTTGCCTTAGAATAAAGAAAGAGATGAGCAAGTTTATCCATTAACTTGAAAAGAGTCTCATATTTTGTGTGAAAACAAACTGAAGGCAGTAATTCTGTTGAAAATACTTTAATACATGAATGTTTCTTTGAAAATATATGTTTGTGTTTGAAACCAGAAAATATAAACCTTGAGCCACATGCATTATATAACAAGCTTTTAAATGATTCTTTTTTTCCCCTGAGCAGAATCATCAGAAACAATTAAATTGGTGTTGCTTTATTTTCGATAGGTTATAAGGTTGTAATGACTCTCTATTTCCTTAAAATTCAAATGTTGGTGAAGGTCTAAATATAATCGTGTGTGATACGTGTTTTGTTCTAATTAATAAGGATAAAAATAGATATGAACTACTTTGTCAGAAATATCCGTTAAAGTAGACAATTCTTGTTTCTCAAGGATAATGACTGAACCTCCATTCTGCAAGATTTTGGTAAAGCAATTTTTACTTTTTTTTTTAACATTGTGTACTTCCTATTATGGAGAACAACTCTGTGTGGCTATCGAGAGGGCATTAATGACCTAAGCAACCTTTTTAAGAGCTGTGATAACTCAATGCAATCCCATCTCCAATACCCTTTCTAACTGAAAATATCCATGCTTGGTGTACAGTTCCTGTAGATGTTCAGTACTATTGTTGTGGTGTGTACTTCCTAAAGCACTGCACCTCAGCCACAGAAAATTCATGACAGCCTGTCAGACAGACCAGGACTGTCCTGTCTGCCTGTGAACTGTTATACTGCTTGAAATGTAGATCTTCACCTGTGGAGGATGCAACTTATAGGTATTTATTTCATTCTGCGTTAATGGAAGTGTAGTATAACAGAGATGGCAAAACAAGCCGGGTGGGATTTAACAACCAGCAACTTCTGTAGGGCCACTGAGTCTCCATTGCAGGTTCACCTCTCTCTTGGCAAGGGCCTTGCTGCTGGGTCGCACGCTCTGGCTGAGCGCTCTCCTAGTGCAGCAGTGGACGTTGAAGCAAAGCTCAGCCTCAGCACTTCCTGTTCCACTTCCTTTTTGTGAGAAAATGTAGTATTAGGCGCCTGCCTCTGGAAAAGGGTGGAGGACAATGAATCTTGAGAGAGGGGAGCTTAAGACACAAACCCAAATTTTGTGTTTTCGAGAGGGTCCCCAGTTTGCTGGGTTTTGTGCTCTCCCTTCTTGGCTATCCAGGGACTAGTTTCTTAATTCAAGGCTCTGAAATAATGCATTGCATTGTAATATGAACACACAAGTTATTTTATTGATCCAAGCTTTACTGGTTTAAGGGCTCCACCCAAGAAAAATTTTGACTTTGTAGTTTTTACCAATACAGTACCTATATATCACAATTTGCTCAGTTATCACCTTTCTTCAGGAAGGCTGGTGAGAAACCTCATGTAAAAGTGAAAGTATAGATTTACTTTAGTAAATTACTTGTTAGCGCATGCAAGTTTTCGAAACATTTTCCCACAGATGCCTGTCTCTCTGGTGGCCCAGGAGGGATACAAACCACCTAACTTCAGGCCTCCAATCAAAATGCATATCTGAGGCTTAAAGCAGGGTATCTGGATGCCCCTCTCGAACACCTCCAGGATTTTCAGACTGGGTTCATGATTGTAACCAGCTTCCTAGATTTTACAATGCTAAGTGTTTCAGAAGAGTAAAGTGCACAAAACATGCTGTTATTCTTTTAATGTTTTATTAGGGCAATCTCCTTGCAAGAAACTGCTCTAAACTATCCCAGATTGTACTGAATATAACTCAGACTCACTGTTAGAAACCTGGATCTATTAAGCTACCAATTTTTTGTCAAAACCTTATGTTAAAGTTTAAGATATATTTATTTTATATGAAACAGTTAAACTCATCTTTGAATTTTAATTTTGAATCCTTTCAATGAGTTTTAATAACTGCAGCACATGCTGGTATTTTACTTCGAATAAATAGAACCCAAATTTAATATATCAAGATAAAAACTTATATTTTGTTAAAGAATAAAAAAAAAAATCCCTAACCTCATTACCATTTTTCCCTGAGCTAAAATATAAGAAAGATAACTTTAATAATAATATAGAATTATATATAGTTATAGCATAAAAGCATAATCTTTATATTTCAAAGTGTTGACAATGAGAAGTGCTTTATTAACCTTTTAAATATTTGAGCATTTTTCTGCATCTTTTTTCAAGCTGTTGTTGTGTTCAGTCTCTGCTCATCAGAAACTTTTGAGACCCCTTTTTTCTCACTCTTTCATTCTCCATCCATTAATCTGTGTCTTTCCCCCCACAACTTGATAAAGAGCTATACAAACTAAGGCCAGTTAATGGATGCAGTGGGTCACATTCTGCCCTGAGATACAAAGTCAGGGCTCAGCTCCCATTGAATCTACAAAGATTGCGATCAATGAAAGTTTTGGTTGTGTATTTGAGGGTGGAATTTGTCCTAGCTCGTTTAAGGAGGTCATGTAATTCATTAATGGCTGCACAGTTTGTGCTATGGAAAAAAACATTAAAGCTCTGTATAAATACTCAGCACAATGTGCTTGCCACTGTGGAAGGTGCAGGCAGAATATACAGCATGATAACAATTGGTTTCAAGACCAAGGTTGCAACTTTTATTGAAACAGAATAGCTTAAACTGCAATGTTACTTGACAGATAATAGTCTCTGCAAACGTAAGTAACCATAAAACCCGAGGGCACCAATCACGTGCTTCAGATCCCATGAAGATGTGATCTCCAAGCTGTACCAATACCAGGGAGGAATGTAATTTCTCAAGGGTGCCAGTGTATCTTTGCTTCTACTCTGTTCATTTTGTGGGGAATGCTGTGACATTTTGTGGTTTGTTAAAGTCAGATGTTGGAATAAAGAGATCAAATGAGTAATTTTCTTTTTACTTTTTAAAAAAAAAGGGGAAAAAAGAAAAATCTGCTTCTATGTTTACTGAGAAAATGTGTTTTACATATAAACATGCAGTAATACAAAGATTCAATTGAGAGACCAAATGAAGGGTCCTAGAGTCTGTTATTTTTATTTAAACTTTGAATAAATCTTCACATGAATTTTTGCAGTCGTTATGTCTTAGGGATGGCAATACTGATGTAAGAGAGTTAAAGGGTTTATTAGGCAGGTGATCCAAAGACATGCAATTGAAAAGTTCCTAGGGGCTTCACTGTGTATTAGTCTGATTAGAGTTTCTCTACTTCCCAAACAATCTTTTACATGGATTTGGGAACAGGTTATATGATGTTATATAGTAATAGGGTATGGTAGCAATTTCTGCCTCATAGCTTTCATGCCAGAAGAATATCAACTAAATATAAACCATACCTTGTAATAAAATTCTATTTAATGAAATACAGAGGTTATACTGTTTTGGGGGTATATAACGAGATTAATTCCCTGTGTACTTTGCTAGATTTTCCTGCATTTTTTGACATCTGTAGTGGAATTCAGCCCCAGATTAAGACATGTAAGTTCAGGTGTTTGAGTGTGAAATATTCTTCAAGATGGGTAAAAAGGAAGATCTGAGGAACTACAGGCTACTCACATTCACCTCAGTCCCTGGGAAGGTGATGGAACAACTAATCCTGGAAAGCATTTCCAAACACATGAAGGGCAAGAAGATGATTGGGAGTAGTCAGTGTCGATTTACAAAGGGGAAATCATGTTTAACCAGCATTCTACAATGAGGTGATTAACTTGGTGGACAACAGGAGAGCAGTGGGTGTTGTTTACCTCAATTTTAGTAAAACCTTTGACCCTGTCTCCGATAACATCCTTATAAACAAGATGACAAATCACAGGTTAGACAGGTGGACAGTGATATGGATTGAAAACTGGCTTAACAGCTGGGTCCAGAAGGTTACGATAAGTGGCATGAATTCCAGTTGGAGGCAAGTAACTAGTAGTGTACCCCAGGGATTGATAATGGGGGCAATACTGTTTAACATCTTCATTAATGACCAAAGAAGGCCAACAGCATACTAGGTCACATTTTGAAGAGCATTGCCAGCAGGTCAAGGGAGGTGAACCTTCCCCTCTACTCAGCACTGGTGAGACACATCTCAAGTGCTGTGTTCAGTTCTGCGGTCTTCAGTACAAGAAGGATATGGGCTTGCTGGAGTGAGTCCAGTGAAGGACCATAAAGATGATTAAGGGACTGGAGCCTCTTTCATACAAGGAGAAGCTGAGAGAACTGGGACTATTCAGCCTGGAGAAGAGATGGCTCAGGGGGATCTTATTAATGCATACAGATACCTTTGAAGGGAGGGAATGAAGAAGAGGCAGCCAGACTCTCATCAGTAGAGCCCACTGACAGGACAAGAGGCAATGGACACAACTGAAAATACAGAAAATTCCACTTAAATGTAAGAAAAAACTTTCTACTGTGAGGGTGGTCAAATACTAGAACATGTTGCCCCCATAGGTCGCGGAATCTCCATCTGTGGAGATATTCAAAACCAACCCGTACATGATTCTGGGCAACTTGCTCTATATCCTGGGCAACCTGCTCTAGATCACCCTCCTTGAGCAGGAGGGTTGGACTAGATGACCTCAAGAAGCACCTTCCAACCTCAACAATTCTGTAATCCTGCGGTATTCTTTAATATTTGAGCTATTTAGGTCACGGTAAAGCAGACACTGACATTTGAGAAGCTGAATGGCTATTTGAACTCAATTGAACTTGATTAGGTTACCTACATATAGCTATCTGGTGACATTTCACATGTCCTAGGGTATCTCTGATATATAGGGCTGACAGATATGGCAAAGGATATATGCGAATCTTACACTATTCTGGAGAACTATCTGGAGTCCTACCATGTTACTTTAGGGCACCTTTGGCAACCAAATTGACCACTCCAACTGYATTGACTAGATCTCTATTGACTGTAACATGACCTTGGATACCTAATTCAATGCAGAGCTCTAAACTTAGGTGTCTCAGACCGTGATGGCTCAGACAACCCCTGTTGTGAAAGCAAGTTGGTTAATACCAGGATTTGAGTACCTTRAACACTATAACTCTCTATTTAAATTGCAATGGGGTATAAAGGATTGTTTCTCATTCAGCTCTAGGTCTTCCAGATGGATAATTAACCATATGTAACAATCTATTCTTCTTCCTCATCAGGAAGTGTATTAGATGGTCCCTTCCTCAGCTTAACTAAACCAAAATGATACGAGGAAACTGGCACACATTTTTTGAGGACAAACTGGAAATCGTTAAAATTAACCAGTGTTGATCATTGATGTTATTGAATTTCCATTTATATTCCTCCAAACCTACTTAATATGGTAAACAAATTAATGAGAGTTTGATCATGGTCTTTGTGTGCTGTGGGTCTAGAGATGTCTTTGATCAAGATTTCTTGAGCAGTTAGAACATCTCAGGTCTCTCTTGCAATGGTGCAACCTTCTCTGTCTTGGGCAAGTTAGATTCTGATTTTCAAAACATAGAATCAGATACTATATTTCAAAATCATGTTATCATGGATAGTCAGTAATGTTTGGTTTGGTTTTTTTTTTTTTTTTATGTAACAAGGAGAAAAAAGTCTGTTGTACAAGCCAAAGTGTTAGTTGTACAAGA
The DNA here is from genome assembly GCA_035582835.1 of Phoebastria nigripes. Taxonomy (NCBI): domain Eukaryota; kingdom Metazoa; phylum Chordata; class Aves; order Procellariiformes; family Diomedeidae; genus Phoebastria; species Phoebastria nigripes. The sequence goes on from JAYKAV010002803.1 coordinate 22,403, forward strand.
CAAACTGTAGAAATATTTGTCACCATTTTTTAAAAAAGTGTTTGTTGCTAGTGTAGTTCAAAGCACTTTGTTGTCAGTGCTTTAGGCAYAGGTATGTTAAAGCCAATATTGAGAAAAAGTCAATTTTCATGGTAGTAGCTGTTTCCACAATGGAATGAACAACTCCCCAAAAACTTGGAGAAAATAAAATCTAACTCTATTAATTCTATTGAGATAACATGGTGATTAAATGTTCCACACACTGTGAGGGAAATCTTAACCTGACAATGCTGCTAAATTCAGACCTTATGAGCTTAGTGAGTCAAGTGGTTAGTTTACTCCTGTTAAATTCCTCCTCCTTTGATGAGGACATGTTTATATTAAGTGCAGACAGCTTCTTACTAGTGATCTTGCAAATATTTAGCCATGCTGATTTCTCCATTTGAAAACGTCTTCTCAGTAAGAATTCTGACTGCATTCATGTGACTCTGCCAGATATGTCAGTAGGCTGTTCAAGGGTAGACATCTTTAAAAATAGTCAGCTTTGAAAAAAACATGAATCAACATTTAGCTTCAAACAGAATTAGAGTGGAGTTAAACTGATATCAAAGAAGTTAGGAAGTTTGCCTTGTCATGATGTGAAAGATAGTCATACAATATGTTTCAGCAAGCAAGTTTGCAGGTAGCATTTTGAAAACGAATGCACTTACTAAATTGTATATGAATTTTTTCATATTTACATAATAATAATTAATTGCTTTTATTTGCTGTAAATTTATTTAAAATATAACTTTTAACTTCATGTTTCTTACATGTCTTATGTTGATAGTACTGTATACTTCATGTTTTAGAAACACTGGTTTCATCTAAGAGCCAAAGCTTGGTTGTCAGCCTCTCCTTCTAGCTTTTTCTTCATTAATAAATGTGCCATTGGATCAGAATTAAATTTGACATAAATAGATTTTTTAGCCAATAAATAGTTATTATTTACAATATTGGGAAATAAATTGATATAGGTAGGATGTTTGTTGTGGTTTAACCTGGCAGGCAGCTAAACACTACACAGCCGTTTGCTCACTCCCTCCCAGTGGGATGGGGGAAAGAATCAGAAAAAAAAAGGTAAAACTCATGGGTTGAGATAAAGACAATTTAATAGGATAGAAAAGAAAGAGAAAATAGTAATAATGATAAAAGAATATACAAAACAAGTGATGCACAATGCAATTGCTCACCACCTGTTGACCGATGCCCAGCCAGCTCCCGAGCAGCGGACCCCTGGCCAGCTTTTTCCCTAGTTTATATACTGAGCATGACATCATATGGTATGGAATATCCCTCTGGTCAGTTGGGGTCAGCTG
>JAYKAV010002803.1:28963-77883 GCA_035582835.1 Phoebastria nigripes
GGCATTTAGGATTAACAGAGTACCGGGCACCACAAAAAAAAAAAAAAAAAAAAAAAAAAAAAAAAAAAAAAAAAAAGAAAACAAAAACCTGAAACTCTTTCAGTAAAAAAATTAAATATGTCCCATTTTATTTCTTCATCTAGTAGTGTTGAAATATATCACCTGTGCCTTGCTTATGAGGATCCTTCAGGGTCATTTTTAATAGAAAACTATCTTTTTACTTGCTTGGGTATCTGGACTTTGTTAGAGATTAAATCCAGCAATGAAAAAAATGAGCATAATGAATTTTCATTTTATTTAGTTGAAGCCTGCTAAAATCCAACATTTTCATAACTTTTATGATAAAAGTAAGGCACTCAACTTGTCAATACTTATGTTTCAATTATTTTGCTCTGAAGCGATAGGGATCCTCTTTTCCAAATCTTATCCTTTCAGCATGTGTGTGCTTCCTTTGCACAGCAGCAGTTGGAAGTTTTCATAGACTTTTGTCTTAATAATGAATCTGAGAAAAAGATGCTGTAGCTTCATTACTTCTGTCACGTAATGAAGACTCTGAAACACCACTAGTCTTTCTACCACTAGTATTACTGCAAAATTTCCCTATTCAGTGATTATCATCATACAGAGGCAGAAAATGTGTCATGTGTTCCACATAACAGTAGTCTCAATGGAAACAGATTTAAGAACATGGACTGTGGAGCTGCTACACTGCCTATGATCTTTATCTTGTATTCACTTTTCAAGATACGTATTGAAAATAATTTTAACACAGCTAAAAAATTGACCTATTTTTTCATTTGGAATTGTTCAATAAAGCAACACTTTTGAATATCAGACAACTAATTAAGGCTTATTTTACCTCACCATAAGCTTTTTTCTTAGAGTTTTTAATATCCAATTCTACTCATGGATATAGGCTAGTACAGTTTAAGACAATACAGAAAGCAAGGAAAATACTTACTGCAATCAGTGGGGTAGTTTACATTTACTAGGACTGAATCCAAAATCCATATAAGTGAGAGGTGGTGGTGAGAACTGAGAACTGCAACTGATGCATTTCAGTTGTACTGGAAAATACTGCAGACTACTGCTTGCAACACTTTCAAATGTATTGCAGTATACCCAGGATAATTTACTAGACAACCATTTAGTGTTACCAAATCTGCATGTGTCACATGACAGTATCTGAAAATTGGGGGCGGGGGGTGAGGGGGGGAGAAGAAGAAAAAAAGGAACGGCTCTGAATTTTGTATGAAATTCCATGCTTTTCCTCATTTTCTCCCCAGCAAATCAGTGTTTATATTATGTACTGACTAATGGTCTTGCAGGTTTCTGCTTTAGTGAATTTTCACAAAGTAGCAGGAGAAAGAGCAATGCAGATGGAAATGAAAGCATCTACAAAAGCAGTTAATGTTGTTTATAAATAAATTAAGCAGTTCAGCATACAATGACTGTACTTATGAAGAATACATATTAGCAATTCTCTATTGTATTGATCCTTCAAACTAAGTCATGTGTGCCACAGTTAAACACTTTTGTGTATTTTAAAGCTGTCATTTGTAAGTTTGAGCAAAGTACAATAGTCCTTAAGGGAAGCTGCCTAATAGCAGGCAGGCTTGCAGTCAGAGTTCAGTGTATTTTCTTCATCTTTAATTCAGTAGGAGGTCTTTATAGGTAGGAAATGAGGTTCCCATTTCTATTTGCCACTGGAGAGCTGCAGTTCGTAGAGTGGGCTTCATTGTCAGGACTAGCCATGCACAGCGGGTGCATTGCTATGAAGCCCTTTTTCCTTAGTATTGGTTGAATCACTGGCATATGAGAGAAGGCCCAAGCTGATATACCACCTCGACAATCTGATTCTGCCTGTTGTGACCTATTATACTTTATTTCACAGTGTCTAGTCTATAAAATATTTCCTGTCCACGTTATCCTTCTCTCAGATTGGCTAGAAAGCACAAGCTTATTTCGTGTTTACTTTCTGTGTGAATGATACATGTGTGCGCATGTACACATTTGTGTGAATTTAAGATGCGTTGGTTTCTTGAGTACTGTCCTGGTTTTGGCTGGGATAGAGTTAATTTTCTTCCTAGTAGCTGGTATAGTGCTGTGTTTTGGGTTTAGGATGAGAATAATGTTGATAACACACCGATGTTTTAGTTGTTGCTGAGCAGTGCTTACACAGAGTCAAGGTCTTTTCTGCTTCTCACCCCACCCCACCAGCGAGGAGGCTGGGGGTGCACAAGAAGCTGGGAGGGGACACAGCCGGGACAGCTGACCCCAACTGACCAAAGGGATATTCCATACCATATGACGTCATGCTGAACAAAAACTGGGGAGGTTGGCGGGGGGGTGGGGCTGCTGCTCCGGAACYGGCTGGGCATCGGTCAGCAGGTGGTGAGCAATTGCATTGTGCATCACTTATTTTGTATATCCTTTTATCATTATTATTATTTTCCCTTTCTTTTCTGTCCTATTAAATTGTTTTTATCTCAACCCACAAGTTTTACCTTTTTTTTTCCCGATCCTTTCCCCCATCCCACTGCGGGGGAGTGAGCGAACAGCTGTGTGGTGTTTAGCTGCCTGCTGGATTGAACCATGACAAGTACTTTAAAGAAGCCTTTACTAAAAGGAACTGATTACAGTTGCATTATCAAGGATATTAGCAAGACAAAAGGTATGTATAAGTAAAAAATAATAATTTTAAGAGAATGTGGAAAAACATGGCTCTAAGTTGGTTCTATTGTTGTTCAGTGCAATGTTGAAAACAGAAATCTAAAGAAAACCCTGCACAAAATATACCATAAAGCTTCATACGAGGTTTGATACAAATTCATAGAATCATAGAATCATAGAATGGTTTGGGTTAGAAGGGACCTTTAAAGACCGTCTAGTCCCACCCCACCCCAGCCATGGGCAGGGACATCTTTAACTAGATTAGGCTGCTTAAAACCCCACCCAATCTGACCTTGACCACCTTCAGGGATGGGGCATCCACAGCTTCCCTGGGCAGCCTGTTCTCACCACCCTCATTGTGAAAAATTTCTTCCTTATATCTAATCTAAATCTACCATCTTTTAGTTTAAAATCGTTACCTCTTGTCCTGTCACTGCAGGCCCTGGTAAAAAGCCTCTCTCCATCTTTCTTATAAGCCCCCTTTATACATTGAAGGCCACAATAAGGTCTTCCCAGACCTCTTCTCTTCTCTAGGCTGAACAAGCCCAACTCTTTCAGACTTTCTTCATAGGAGAGGTGTTCCAGCTCTCTGTTCATTTTTGTGGCCCTCCTCTGGACCTGCTCTAACGGGTACATGTCTTTCTTGGGCTGGAGACCCCAGAGCTGGATCCAGTAYTCCAGGTGGGTGTCACGGAAGTGGAGTAGAGGGCGAGAATCACCTCCCTCAACCTGCTGGCCATGCTTCTTTTGATGCATCCCAGGATACGATTGGCCTTCTGGGCTGCAAGCATGTATTGCTGGCTCATATCTAATTTTTCATCTACCAGTGAATATCTACCAATATCCCCAAGTCCTTCTCTGTAGGGCTGCTCTCAATCCATTCATCACACAGCCTGTACATCAGCCTGCCCCGACCCAGGTACAGGACCTTGCATTTGGCCTTGTTGAACTTTGTGAGGTTCACCTGGGCCCACTCCTCAAGCCTGTCAAGGTCCCTCTGGATGGCATCCCTTCCCTCAAGCGTATCAACTGTACCACTCAGCTTCATGTCGTCTGCAAACTTGCTGAGGGTACACTCAATCCCACTCTCTATGTCATCAATAAAGATATTGAACACTAACAGTCCAAATATGGACCCCTGAGGGACACCACTTGTTACTGATCTCGAACATTGAGCCATTGACTGAAAGTCTTTGGATGCATCCATCCAGCCAATTCCTTGTCCATCAAATAGCCCATMCATCAAACCCATATCTCTCCAATTTAGCAATGTTGTGTGGGACTGTGTCAAAGGCCTCACAGGAGACAAGATAGATGACATCACTTGCGCTTCCCTTATCCACCAATGCAGTCACTCCATTGTAGAAGGTCACCAGATTAGTCAGGCAGAATTTGCACTTTGTGAAGCCATGTTGGTTGTCTCTAATCACCTCCCTGTCATCCATATGCCTTGACATAGCTTCCAGGAGGATCTGTTCCATGATCTTACCGGACAGAGGTGAGGCTGACTGGTCGGTAGTTCCCAGGGTCCCCCTTTTTACCCTTTTTAAAAATGGGTGTGATGTTTCCCTTTTTCCAGTCACTGGGGACTTCAACTGACCGATTCTTAGGTTCCTCAGAATCTTAAAAGAATACAGTATTATATATAAGCAAGGAACTAAATAGAACAAAACTGTTACTTTTATATATATTGGTTAAATTAAAATATATTGGTTAAATTAAAATAAAGCATGGTGGAAAATTATGACAAGATCTATTAGTTGAGATTCACTACATATATCTTACTCTACTGGGTGTCATACACTATCAGGTTTGGTGTTTGATAATGATATTACTTTTGAAAATGTATTTGTATATTGGTGTTTGAGAGAAGACAGGTGTCTTGCAGAACACAATTTGTGTGGAGCAAAAAATTGTACGTATCATAATTGCCTTGCTGCTGGTTTGCTGTCTTCAGCTAAAGGAAAATAATTGCTGATTAAACAACTTGGTTATCCAGGGACTTGATTATATGCTATTTCTATATAGAATTATGCTTATATGCAGCTGCAGAGCACTTGTATAGAGGGAATGGTTATATCGTTTGAACAGTATTTTATACATCTTTCTCATGATTTCAGAAATCTTGTTAGTGTTTTTCTTTCGCACCATGTGTGTCTGCATGTGGCTTGTGATGAGCTTTGCAGTTGGTTTCTTTACCTTTCTATGTTATCATATGCAGGTTATTAATACAATGCAGCAAACTACTTTTTAATTGGCACCCCAAGTGGTAACTGAGATTTGCCACCTATATGGAGGCCCTGATTATTATAAACATATAGGAAGAATAAAAATTCCATTATTTTCCTTCAAAAATAAAAAACACAGTAGACATCATTAAAACTTTTATTTAAATAAAACTGTATAATGGTTGTCATGGTTTAACCCCAGTAGGCAGCTAAGCACCACACAGCTGCTTGCTCACTCCCCTCCCATTGGGATGGGGGAGAGGATCGGAAGGGTAAAAGTGAGAAAAATCGTGGGTTGAGATAAAGACAGTTTAACAGGTAAAGCGAAAGCTGCACACACAAGCAAAACAAAATAAGGAATTCATTCACTGCTTCCCAGATGTTTAGCCGTTTCCAGGAAAGCAGGGCTTCATCATGTGGAACGATTACTTGGGAAGACAAATGCTATAACCCTGAATGTCCCTCCCCTTCCTCCTTCTTCCCCCAGCTTTTATTGCTGAGCACAATGTCATATGGTATGGAATATCCCCTTGGTCAGCTGGGGTCAGCTGTCCCAGCTGTGTCCCCTCCCAGCTTCTTGTGCACCCCCAGCCTACTCATTGGCGGGGCAGTGTGAGAAGCAGAAAAGACCTTGAGTGTGTAAGCACTGCTCAGCAATAACTAAAACATCCCTGTGTTATCAACACTGTTTTGGTCACAAATCCAAAGCATAGTGCTATATGAGCTACTATGATGAAAATTAACTCTATCCCAGCCAAAACCAGTACAATTGTGAAGGTAATTTATGCAGCAGATAAAACAGAAAGGAAGCACCATGAAGTAACTACCTGAACAGAAAACACAGGGCTACTGCTAGGGATTGTAATCCAGCAGAGAGTTTAAGCACATTTAACTTCTTGGCAATTAGGCAATTTGACTGTTAAGTCAAAAGAGCAGAAACTCAGGGTGGAGTCTTAGTCTTGTTGGCATCAACAGCAAGGCTGCACTCCTTCTAGGTTACTTCAGACAGAGAAAATAATAAACAGAAGCAGGGACTCCAGATGCTAAATCCAATTCAAGGATCAGACCATTAGAAAGGAAACTTGGCAAAAGTTGGAGACTACTCAACCAGAATTTGTAGCTAGCTATTGGCAGAGTTACCAGTCTCTTTCTGGTAAGCCTTCTAACATCTGCCATGATAGAATATTAGGACCTCCATCCAAGATTATTTTTGCCTTCATGCTCTTGTAATGAATGTACTGGAAAGGGCTCCCAAACAATGTCTAGATACATTGCTGAGGTGATAATTTCTACCTCTACTACATTTTAAAAGCTTTTTTTTTTTTTAGTTATTCTTTATTTATTTAGGAGTGGTGGGGTTTTTTAGCGTTTTGTTTCTGATTTTTTTCTGCCTCCAGCAGGGGAAGCAATTCCAAAGTCTTTCTACTGCTTCAGTGTGTTTCTTTTTTCATTGTGCCTTCAGGCAGAATTTTCCTAAGATTGTAAGTCCAGCCTATACAAGTAACTGACTGCAGGGCACAGAGGTTGAGGAATTTTTTGCAGCAAGTCAGCTTGCAGCAATAAAAGCTATTTTTTCCCAACACCATCAGTTCCCATTACATGGACACCACAAAGGCCCAAAAAGATAAAATCAGCTGCAGAAAGTACTTACACTTCTCACTTATTCTGGAAGCTGATTTTGCAAACAGCTTTTTGCTAACTGCACTTTCAAAAATATTGCTGAATCTGGAACTGGGACATTATCCTTGACTTCCGTTCTCAACCCCCACCCAGTTTCTTCATACAGAGATTACTCAAAGCAAGTCATGAAGAATAAATGCAGTATAGGAATCAAACTGCCACAAGAAAATATTGCAGTAATATGGATTCAGTTTAAGCATGTCAGAAGAGTAACCCTAGCAAAACATGTACCAAAAGGTGTAAGAGAGAGTATTTGCATGCCAGTTTGAAGCAAAGCTTTCCTTCTGGTCCAAGGCATTCTTACCTCCCAATAGATGTGTGGTTTTCATTTTCTCCTTTCCAAACTTGAAGAATTTTTGCATTTAGGGGTAAAAAGGATGGCACAAACTTCTTAGTTTTTTACATAGCCCAATCTCTTTCTTTAGAAATTATGATGGTCTCTTATCAGTGAAAATAAACAAATGCACTTTTATAAATGAACATCTTCAAAGCACATATGGGATCTCTGTTTGAAGACCAAGTCAGACTATTGGCAATAATAGTAGCTTTTAAAAAATAAAGACAACAATTTCCAAGACAAAACGTCTTCAAACAGAGGACCTTTGTGCAATTCATTTCAACCATTGAGTATTATTACCTAATTACCAGTTTGTGCTATCAGGTTTTAAATATACTTTTCCATTTACATTAAGATTTTTAAGGCATGCAGAAGACTACTAATGTAATGTTCCTGGTATGTGTGGTATTTTGTATCTGTTAGTTTCACAGTAAATAGTATATCAATATTGGAAATACATACTGGGTCTGCAAGCATCAAACAATCTCCTTGTTTAAGAGGTAAGAACTGCCATTCTGGTCCAAACAAAGGTATCATGGATATTGGTCTGTCGCACATGCTGAGGGAAAGTACATAAGAAACAAGATGGGTACAGAATTATCCTTATCCTGGTAGAGCCTCCTCACTTCCCATGATCATCCATTTAGAGGTAGAGTTTTCAGAGCTGTAGATTTAACTGCACTATTAACATTTACTCTTCATCCATGTACCCATCTCCATGACTTTGTAAAATATCTGCCTGAATCTATTTATATTGATTTCTGCAAGTCTCAGTGAAAAGACTTTCCACTACTTACTTATGGGTAATGTGAAAATTTGGGCTGGTTTTAAGCCTGTGACCTAATAATTCCAGCTGTAGTTTCTTTATGTGATATTTAATAATGGTTAGTACGTTTCAGTCAGGAGTTATGAAGCACAAAAGAAAAGATGTTTTCTCTGCTTTTTGGTTAGGGTGTGGTGTCTGGGGGTGACAGGATCTGATCAGGAGAACCAGAATCTCCCACATCTCAGTTACTTCAATAATTAGAGTGCTTAATTGGGTATCAGTAGATATAGAACAGCGTATGGGGAAAGGAAAAATGACGAAAAGTCACTACTATGTCCTTATCTTGCCTGAAAGAACAGAACGTTTCATACAGAAATATTGAAATTAACTATTTCACCCCTTTTTTCTGTATGACAGATGAGATCACTTTTTATTTAGGAACAATTTTGCAGGCAAGGATCACAGATTGCAACTTTCCATAAATTGGTGATTATCAATGATACAGATCTAGTCTATTTAAACCTAAATTTTGCCCTTATAAAGAGAAGGTGCTAGACTGTATGCTATGTTCTCTACGATATCAGCTAATATCCAATGTCCAAAAAAACTGCTATTATGTCAAATGCTAATATGTCAGGCAAAAAAAAAAAAAAAAAAAAAAAAAAAAAAAAAAAAAAAAAAAAAAAAAAAAAATTAAAACTAAGGTTTAAGGAGAAAATGTGGTACATCACAATTTTTGTATTTCTTAATTTTCAAAGTTTAAAATTCTGTATTATAAAAAAACCTCTCATATTCTTGTTTTCAGAAATGTAGATAATGCTACTCTCTGCATTTTTGAGGGACAGAAAACACCACTAAGTATTGAAGCATTTGGGAAACAAAGTTTAAACAGCCTTCAGATGTGACAATATGGCTTTTCCTGTGCCCAGCTTTTGGCTCAAAGGCCACAGAAATGGTATGAGTGACAGAATGCCTTCAGAGGCCCTTCAGTACCACTACATCAAAATTCTTGTTCCATTGCTTATACTTCTACATTTCTTTTTATTTTTATTTGTTTATTTTTAATCTACATAGATCGAAAATGAAATCTTGAGTATGATAGCCTTCAGTGTGAGTCCTGGTATTTGACTCTACTGGATGGAAGTTTCATCATGAAAGCAGAAGAGTGGCATTTGTACATTAATGATTTCAGATTCTACTTTATTTATGGAGTGATTCTGAAAAAAAGTCTGAAGTGATTTTTAGTCATGGGTACTATTTATAATTCTATCTGTGGAACCTAAAATAAAATAAAATGCTTATTACTTATTCCTGAAAATATATCTCTTTGGTCTTGGGGAAAAAATGCATTCAATAAATGGCTAGACATGTGGAGTTTCCTGAGAGATCAGTTTCAAGTACAATCACAGCAACTTAGTTAATGCTAGTTAAGATTTAAAGATTTAATGAAGGCTTAGAAATCCCATAATTGGGGATTATATTCCTTTTCTGTCAGTGAATTTATCCTGTTCATTGATTATTTTCCTATTTCTGTTGTGCTGGTGGAAGTTTGTCAAGATGAGTATTTACTGGCATAGTAGTTTCCCAATGTCTTTTATTTTCAGATTAAAGCTTTTTATTGTAAGAATTGAACACAACGTGCACTCACTCAAGCTCTGTCATTATTAACTTATTTAAAGACAATGCGTTATAAATTCTGGAATATTAAATTACACCATACAAAATGGCATATGATCTTAAGTTGCTGTATTCTCTCTTGCACAGTTATCAGCTCTGTTATGCAGCCATTAGCCATCGAAACACTCCCATTACTTACCATGGGACTACTCAAATAAGAAAGGATTATTCACATCATAGAGTTAATGGGATTTTTCAAGCTGTTGCAAAACCTTTCAGCCATTTTGAAGTTTCTAAGAAGTGTTTTGACCGCTGTTCGTATATTTGTAATATATATGAAGCCATCCATGTACAGACTTTTGTACTGCAGAATCTGACTGATTGTAATTCAGTAAAGTACCATTTTAAATGTTTAGGCTTTTGGACATGCCTGAATGTAAACGAGATCAAAATCTGGCACTTCTTTTTTTTGTATGACCAGTTCCTGGTGCTTTTAGGGAGGTTTGAAGTGTTTTCTAAGAGAGTAGGAGTGATTTAATCTGTGATTTATGTTGTAGAAAGTTCTCAGACTCTCAAGAATGCTGTCACACTTCCACATACCTGCAGCTGGGCTGGCTGAAGAGGTTTACTGCCTCATCAGTTATGGCAGCTGAAATGTTTGTGTGATTTCTTCCTAATCCGTTTTGATCCAAATTTGACGGGCAAGCACAGAGTCACTATTTAAACTCTCTGAGCTAAACCACCTTATTTTAATTGAAATGGGTGTGGAAGGAATCACATGCACAGCTCAGCTAGCAGACTTCAGACTGTGGTAATCTCCAGGAGGAGGATATGGCACCAAAGAGTAAAGGAGGTAGCAGGAGCTTTTCCATCTGACACAATTGTTACCAGAAGAGGACACATCTACATACTATGTGTATTTAGAATGCACGCAATAATACAGGGGAAGGAATTATAACTGATTTGGATTGTTGTATAAGGCACGGTTAACCCAAAATTAGAACATTTCCTAAGAACATTTATCTTTAAAGGCTGTATTTAGCAGGAAGATAGGATGTTCAAAATGTGAGTGACATGACCATAGCCATAGAACGACTAGACAAGAAGAGCTAATGGGTATAAAAGCCAATACTGTAACCAAAAGTACTTTTCTGTCCATGTTTCAAAAAACATAGTTGTGTTAAAGAACAGACATATCACATTACTTTACTGATCAAGATGGGCAAAAATAACAAATTCTGGGAGTACTTTTATCTTCAGTGTAGGATGAGAATTTTACATAAGGCAGTAGCTTCTTGTTATTTAATTATTGATGAATGTCAAGTAACTGTGGTAGAGGAGTCAGGTTTAAAATAACTTTTTCTAGGTCATACAAAAATTAAAATTAAGGTTGGTCAATGAAGTCAAAGAACTGTTTTCCCCCCATCTCTCTCCGCAAGGTGTATAAATCTGTAAGAACCTCAAGTTTACACTAGTACTGGCATCTGTTTTCTCCTTACAGTAAAAAGGTAATTGATTATGTTGAATATCTCTGTCCAACATTTTCAAATGTGTTTTTAAAGAAACTAATCCATTGGAAACTTTATGCACTACAGGAATTGTATATGTCAGGTCTTTCTTTTATTTCATATCTAGAAAGATGAACAAAATTATTGGTGGTGGTGAGTTGTTTGGTTTGTTGGTTTTTTTTTTTTTTTGGGGGTGGGGAGGGGAGTCCACAAACCAAAACCAGAAGGAATAAGAATGGCTATGAAATAGTATTATATTTTCTGGGTCATATCTATTAGCTTTGTTAAAAATAATTTTAATTAATTTCCCTTCCAGTTTTCTTATTTCTTCTGTTCACACTTTAGTACATTGCCAGATGATGCTGGTTAGGGAGATGACTTTTGTTTACAATATAACATAAACATGTATAAATGTAACCCAAGCACATAGCTAGCCTGTACTAACATTCTTGAGACTGTTTCTGCCTTCTTTCTATTTTGTCTCTGACTTGCATTTTGATATATCAGCTGTTGCATCCTGTCTTAAAATTAAACACTGAGCCTTTAGAAATAATACCTACTAATATAGGCTCCAAGTCAAGCCTTTTAGGTAAAGAGTGGCAACAAGTAAAACAGCCACAGCAACAAAACTTTTTTTTTTTTTTTACTTTTACCCCCATAACTTTATTACTGTTCATGAAAATTCACCCCAGTAAGAAGGGTTTTTTTCTATMTATTTTTAATGAGTTATAGTTGTTTCAATTTGGTATGTATCCTATAGTGATTAGAATTCTATAACACTTATTCAATGCAATTCAAATCTCCTGGGCTTATAAAGTCACTGAATGCTTGAAGATAAGGATCAAACCTAGAATTTTGCTTTGTTCTAATACTGAATATTCTAATCTAGCCCAGTAATTTGAGTTCTCCTTTTACAATATATTTCTGTTTAACGGATATGCACAGATATGATTCCAAGTTGCTAATATAAGAAAATAATTTTCCTTCTAAAGTTTAAGTCACCTAAAATTGGAAATGTTAAAAAAATTCTGTTTATTATTTGATTTTGGTTTTGGGGGGAGTTTTTTTTTTTTATTGTTGTTTTGTTTTCCATTAACTTGCTTTTAGATTGGAAAGCTGAATAGCCATTCTTGTGGATATGCTGGAAATATTGTTGATTGCTGTTAAAATCGCCCCTTAGAAAAAGTGATTTATAATACGCATTAGCATTTCAGAAGATAACTAATGAAAGACCAAAGCCCAGGGACCTGGTGACAGCCCATGCAATAGATGGAGCTTCACCCAAGGTGTCAGACTGAAGTATTGTCACCTTGGGTTGTAAAGTTACTATACAGAAGTTCTTATTAAACATTTCTTAAAGAATCTCCCTAGAACACAAACCTAACTATCTAGCAAGAAAGTCAGGAGGAACCAGGTAGCATTGCAGAGTAGCGTGCCTTCGSTCTTTGCCTTTCATTCCAACTATCCTCAACCCTCTCCCCTTTGACACATTGGCTGCTCACCTCCGACTGGGCTTCATGCAACAAAGAAGCGTAGAGCCACAAATTGGTAATCGCCATAGAATCATAGAATAATTTAGGTTGGAAAAGACCCTTAAGATCATCGAGTCCAACTGTTAACTTAACACGAACAAGTCCACCACTAAACCATGTCCCTAAGCGCCACATCTACATGTCTTTAAATACCTCCAGGGATGGTGACTCAACCATTTCCCTGGGCAGCCTGTTCCAATGCTTGACAACCCTTTTGGTGAAGAAATTTTTCCTAATATCCGATCTAAACCTCCCCTGGTGCAACTTGAGACCATTTCCTCTTGTCCATACCCTATATATAGTCAAACAAAACTGGAAAGAAGACATGACGAATGCTCCAAACTAATTAAATTTTATTTTAAAATATCTTAATGTACTCTAACACAGATTACATGTTACCAGGCTGATGTAAACATCTGCTGCGCAATTTGGGTATTAAATGCTGAAGTTGTGAAACCTTATTTTACACCATTACTCTGAAAGCCCAACCCTGAAAATTCTTTCTCAGATATTGAATCCTGTGAGACTTTTTCAGAAGTCCTGTGAATGGACTTCTTCAAAGGTTCTGGCCTCTAGTTTGTTTAATTTTATATGGCTGAGAGAGGAAAAATGTTCTGTTTTTCTTACTGAACTTGTAAATACATTTAGTATTTAACTTTTCAAATTGTAGTATTTTTTGCTGGATCCTGCCTCTAAAAAGTGATATCTTGTTTTGTGGGGACAGTTTTGTGGGGACTGACTAAGAACTTAATGCTGAGAATTTACCTTCCTCTGTTTTCTCACATTAATTCTATAAGTGTTTTTATTTAATTTAATTTGATAAGGATGAAGGTCTGAGTTCTTACCTTCTCCATCACACCTTTTGGACACTGTTGGAGAAAACACACAGGCTTTGAACTAAGTTACAGACTTTAGCTGCTGACTTCCATGGGACGTTCGGTGCAGAGAAGTGGCTAGCTGATCAGTGGCAGACAATATTTTTGCCTGAAGTATACAATGCACTGGGGAGGAAGGGGAAAATGGTTATGTGATTCTCCCCCCCAACAAATTCTCCCCCTGCCCCCAACAGGAAACAGGCAATTAACGCATTTTTAAATACCAACAAGTAAATGTAAATTGTGTGCAGCAGTACTTCTAGGATTTTGAACTGTTGCTGTTGCCAACTTAAGTAGCAGCTGATTTATGTTTATGAACTGTACTTCGAAGAAACACTGACTAGGGGCAGTGGTAAGGTTACTTCTGAGCCCCTGGTCTGGAAATGTGTCCAAAGGTTCTAAAAAAGCAGTGATTTTCAACCAGCTGCTCAGTGCCCCATGAACTATTCTTGGCAGTATTCCTGCTGGCTCATAAGTCTATAATACATGCCTTCACAGCTTATTTCACCTTTATTGGATCATGGATAACAAAGCCCAGTGCTCATTCTTGCTCTTTTTTTTTTCAACTTTCAGCTATTATACTACTGTTTCGGGGAACGGGTGTCACAGTATTAGGAATTTTTTTTTCTCCTACTGATGTCTCAGAGATACTTTTAAATTCACAATTACTTGATGAACAGTATTTGAACAATAAAGTTGTGAGTAAGATTAAAAGTGCTTTTCAACTTCTATGTTTATAAATTACATTTACTGCTAGAAAAATTTCTCAGACTTATAGGTAGAAAATGTGAAGTATTCAATGAAATCAAACTGAATTCAGAAATATAAATGATGTTTTAAAGCAATTATACACACAGCCCTTGGAAAGCTGTTTTTCAATTATGTCAGGTAGCTTAGTTTACATAACTGGCAAGAACAAATGAGTGTATAGCAAAAAAGAAAAGATATATTAAAATATCTAAATTCTTCTCTGAGGATTATCGTTTCCCTGATCAAAGTATAATGTTGCTACAGAGATACTACTTAAATATTTATATGCAATAGAAGTGTTTAAATTATTTTTCATTTTATGCTTTTTTACTTACAGCTTTACTGCCTTTTGGTCCACCTCAAAGTCCCCATTGTACTAGACCCATTAAATGAAGGTAGAGAGAAGAGTCTTTCTTCTACGAGCCTAATATATGCTGCAGAAATATGCATGAGTACAGAAATAGGGTTACGGTGGAGATTCAAACTCAAGTCCTTGGGTTCTTTTTTGGGTTACTTTTTTTTTTTTTAAATTTTGAAAAACCTTACACTTTTTTCGTACTAAAAATGTATAGCTATAGCTATATTTACAGAATTTAATGTGGCCTCTCAGCTGTACTATGGCATCATTATTGCATTGGGAATCTTCACAAAACTTGATCTAATTGTTATGCTACATAACCAATTGATTATGCATTTCACTACTGGTTCCCAAATTCAACTTGCACCAGAAAAACATGCACTGGAATGCAAATTCCTTAAAGGGCAGCATAGATTCCCCTCTAAGAAATATGGACATGAGAAAATTGCCCCTTCTTAATCATAAAAGGAGTTTTACATAGGTCTTATGAGGGATTTGTGCAGTTTCCTTATGTTCAAACAGATAATGTGGTTACATTTCTCAAGTCAAAATCTAATTTAATTCAGAGAGAAACTGAAAGGAGAAGATCTTTCATAGCTTGGCATCTGGACCCTGTGATTACCTTCCAAAGACGAGGAGAAGCAGAATGAAGTCATGTGTAAATTGAACTCTGCTTCAAAAAAAGTATAAGCCATATTTTTGTCAAATAGAAATAAAACATTTTTAAAAGTAATGTTTGGGCTTGTTTTGGTGTTTTTTGAGACCTTTTTCATGGTAACAGTCTCAAAAAAAAAGAAGCAAATCTATTTTTATTATGTGTGTGACCAAGCAGAAAGTAATGGAATATGAAATGTGGAATATAACTATTATTTGGTATGCTTACCTTTATAATGACTTGCAGTGATGAGTTGTACTGTTCAGCACATAYGCCTTTGTAATGTCACGCTGAATTTTAGGAGATTTATAAATTTGGTTTTAGTAATCAGAATTGCAGAATAGTGATATTCAAATTTAATTGTTCAACTAGTTCTAGCTCAAAGGGAACAGAAGGTAGAAACTGTGGAAAGCTGGTTTGGAAAGGATTGTTCAAATTTACTGGGGTATGCACATATAGCTTTTTGAATATATGTACTTGTATGTGTAAACAGGAGGGATCCAGCCAGCATAACAGAATTACACACATTATTTGTGGTATCCATTATGGGGTGCATATGCATCCTGTTAGTACTTGCACATTGAACTTACTGGTCTAAGGAGCAGAAAGTCCTTAGTTACCACTCATTATTGTTTTTGTCCATGGCAGCAGTTACTTGCTTTTTTCTGCCGTTTCTGTCCTTGTTTCATTTTTTGCTATCTGTTGCATAATGTTAAAAATGGAAAGTTCAGGTCAAAGTAATCTGATGTGAGTGACTGCTGATTTTTGAAGCCAGATTTCCGAGGTTCTAAATTCTTCCAAGAACATATCTTTTTTGTTTTATTCAGTTGTGAAATATATTGTCCTATGTACAGTTTGGTGGCTGTTTACAAAATAGACTCACTGCTCAAATAGGGTCTTTATAATGGCAACGTTTTGTGAGGGGGGACTGTCTGTTTCAGAACTGATCTAGATGAGGAAGGTTCCCACCTCTTCACATAAACATCCAGTTCACAAGGGATGTCATTGCAGGTTCTCAAGGGTTGAAAACACCACATTGATCATTTAGTGCTCACATGTCTGAGTGGAAGGGAACAGGTAAGTAATGTCCTTTTGCAGAAGAGCCTAATTTTTAGCTAGCTTGCAACATGTCCCACTTCACTGAGGCATTCTTTGAGAAGTTAATGAATAAAAAGTGTCTGAATTCTCCACCGTGTTTTACAAAGGAGCTGCAAATGTCCCATTCTATATTTTTATATTCCAAATGCAATTAGATCGAGCATTTTAAATGACATAAGAAAAAAAAATCTTTCCAGAATAGTGTTTGTTGGGATTAAAGTTGTTAGTAGCTATATTTTTATTTCATATATCTTCTAGACTCAAGAATAAATGGTGGTTTGCAGATGGTCTTAGTGGTACATGGCTGACTCTAGAAAAAGAACAGTCTCTTCTGTGATGCACTGATTTAGAGATGCTAAAGAAAAGCTCTTAWAATAAGGTTTATAAACTTTAGCTTGAAATATTTGAAGCCTAAGTGATTAACTAGCAACTCATAATTTAAATGATAATTTAACTTCCTTTTTCCTCTTCTGAATTGTTTTAGATCATCTATCATTTTCCTGCATGTATTTGTTTGAACTATTCTGTTCAAGCCACAGAAAGGCACAAAAGGTGAAAAGAAACTTTTGCCATTCTACTTCTTTCCTTAATTTGACTTCATTTGGTCCATTTCTTTGATAAGAAATGAAGTCCTTTGCTCTGCTTCCTTTCTCCCAACACACAAAGTATCTAGAGGTGGTTACTAGCTATTTGTTGTGTAAGGCAGAGAGGCACGAGGAGAGACTGGGGGAGGGAGGAAACAAAAGTATCTTTAGGCAAAAGAATGTTTCATCCCAAAGGGGTAGAAAACAGCAGTTGTGTTTCTGTGCTCCTGCCAGAATAATACAGATGTAGGGGTTCCTTAATGCGATTCTCAGCTGTAAATTGCATAACTCTGCTGGCCCTAGTAGAAATACATCTATTTGTCTGTTGTTTCACCTGTGCAGGACAGAGGTTTCCCAGAACATCAGCTTAGCACTCATCTTGATATATGAGATGAGGCTTCACTTAGTCCATCAGTTAGCACATACTCGAGTATCACATTGATTCCTTAAATATACATGATAAGTTGGTCTGCTGTACACAGCATCTCTTGGTATTTATATCATAGGTAGTTTCGGTAAGGCCATTGTTGTGCTTCCATACATGATGGAGTGACTGAATTTGAATGCAGAGGTGAATGCTGCCATCTACAAACACAACAGTCATCTGCAGTTTGCTTTTTACATTACTACTCCTGGAAAACTGTTTGGGATATTCTCTGAAATCATGAATATGATCATGTCAGAACATAATCATTGTAAATTTAATGAAAATCAAGTGATTATTTATGACAGTAGGTGAAAAGTTCAAATGGTTTTCCAATATTTAGTATGAAGATGATTCATAATAGTCTCTGGAATCCCTGTGGAAATGCATGTGTAGCTGTTCTTTTCTGTTACATAGCAGTGTCTTTGTATAAGGTGTTCAATACCAGTGTTCACAGTAAGGAGTGTCATCCCATACATCTACTGCATGCTTCCCTTGGTGATAGATTCCAGTAATGTTCATCATTATGCACCAATTTTATATGTTGCCTTAATGGTCAAGGCTGCTCAAACTTGGGTGCTCTCTTTTTTGCTACTTCCACCGAGGAAAATGAGAAGGACTGAATCTTTGCTGTGTGCTTCAGAATTGAAAACCTCATTGGGTTAACAGGGTTACCATTCCCAACCCAACTGTCAATCTCAGTCCCTTGGAACATCAGGTTTCACAGGTCAACCCATAGCTTGTTAAGCCTTTTCAACAGTCCAGAAGTAGTAGATGTTTAGTTAAAATCTTTATGCTGTGCAACTTTCATTACATTTTATCTGTTTCCCTACATTCCTTCTTAATATCACTGCCCTCTAACAGAATACATTGCTCTAAGAATGATTAGAAATATCCTTTACTCTACCCACTGCAACCAATTGACCTCCAAACAGCAACAAGAGAGATCTAGGAAAAAACCTCTCTCAAATTTAAACTCTTATTCTAAGTCTGAGTTCTTCCTGGAGCTGGGAGTCACAGTAAAAGGTCACTGCATTGATACAGGGTATATTAGTGAACTGTACCTCATGTTAGCCCAAAACCTGTAGTGCTTGAGGTAAAAGGAGTGATAAAACAGCTATGAAAACTTTCCTATCAGTATACTCGTTATGTGGGAAGGATGCTTTTGTGATGATACATGGAATCAAAGTAGTTATTCACAGATTCATTTTTGGTCTAACAATCAATTAATGACCCCAGGTCACAGAACTCTATTTTTTAATACCTCCTTATCTCTAAGCAGCTTAGGATAGTGATGGCCTCTTGGTCTTTTTCTTTCCTTCTCTTTTTTTTTTTTTTTTTAAAGATGTCAAGTGTCAAGGAAATTTATATTTGGGATTTGAAAAAGCTCTGCGTCTTCTACAAGAACAGGAATGCTTTGATTAATTTTTATAGGTTTTCATTGACAATAGTATAAAAATTATTGCTTATAGTAATGTGTCTAAAATGTTTTCAGCCAGCTTGGTAACTGGGCAAATAACTTACCACATGGGTATTACTCAGAGCTGGTGTTTGCTTCAGAGTCCAGCAGGAGGTGTCAGCGGAAAAAAAACTTTGTGTTTAACATAAGATGTGAATTTTGTTTTTGTTTTGGCATTGGACATTTATGCACTTGCAAAATGTTATCAGCTTCTGGTGATATTTCCATCCTGTGCCACTTATGTTTGTCGAATTCTGAAGATTTACAGGTGTTTAATGATAATGACAAATAAATAAAAGGTTTGGTTTGGCTAACAAGAAATTCAGCATGACCCCAAATTCAAACTCACTCTGTTTAATTGTTCAGAATGAGTGAAATCCAATAAATAAATGAGCAAATACCTTTATTATGTCAATTTATAAAGGATTTCATTTTCAATTTTCAGTTGGTGTAGATAAGATATTTGCAAAATCTTATCTATAGATTCCTGGTGTTCCAACTTAGTATCTTAATTTACAGTTATCCATCTATATGCGATTTTAAGGGTTAGGTTTGGGTTTTTTTGTTCTTGGTACCTATACATTTTTCCTCCCCCCCACCCCCCCCCACCCCCAAGTGGTGGTCTGAGACCATCCTCTAGATGCTTTGTAAGAGAAGGCCAAGTAAAGATTTCTCCTTCCCTRCTGGTTTTCTTGTGGAGATCATTGTGGAAACATTTCTCCTTCTCTGAATGGATAAAGTTCATTACTTCCAAGAGATTCAATTGAAAAGTTTCCTCTTAACCTAAATATCATGTTCAGATTCATAAAGTTGCAAATAATACCCCTAAGTACTGATACTGTAATTGCAAGTAATTCCAGAAAGAAGGTACAAAACCCACTTTTAGTATAAATCATTTGTATGTTTTATGGAATTATTTGCATTGACTGTGTTCATAGTACCACCAACTGATATTTTAAAGTTCAAATTAGAACATATATGACCAAATGAGAATTTTTACTGGATTTTTCTGTTCTTGTTCTTCCAGACTTATATTTGACACAACAGGAGGTAGCCTCATTTGAATATGACCTATAACGTATCTATTGCAGTGGCTGAATCAGATCTGAATTTTACTTTGTCTGATAGACTCAGCTAATTATTTCTGTGTACTGTCATTTTATCTGATTTCAGCTTTACTGACTAGAATTTTAAAAGCTTTGTCTTAAGAAGTGGACAACAGCAGTAGAACATCACAGTTTTGAAGTGAAGGCAGGCCCTGAATGATACTATAAAATCTTCCAACTAAAACTTTGTGTACCTATCTCCTCTTTTCTAACTTCATGTGTTGCTGTCTCACAAGGATCCACATTACCTTACTCTTTCTTTGCTGCTGGACTTCTACTGGGTTAAAATACTTCTACTGTATTGACCAGCCCAGTAAGTTCATCTAAAAGTTGTTATCAAGGATAGGGTAAAAAGTCATTAAATATTTCTACTACATAGTTTACAGTTCCCTTTCAAAAGTAGAAAGCATGACATTTTACCCATTTTCATCTGAACTTAGACCAGTAGTCACTTCCAAAACATCACTGTCAGCATTTCTAGACACTGCATGCCAAGTCTGCCTGAAGCAAGGATTGGTCAGAAGCATGGTCAGAACAGGACAATGTTCTGATGTTTGCTGCATTTAATAGGTTAGGTAGCTGCACAGAGTCAGTCAGCTTCTACCTGGTGAAAATGTCTATATTCCCCTTCTCCTACCCCTTAAAGCGATTTTCTCAAGGATTACATAATATGTTATGATAACTACTACTGTAGATTTGCCATATCTACTACATGCCATTTCTCCAGGAATTCTTTCAGCTTCACATTTGATTCTTTCAAAATATTGCTTATTTACATTGCTGGCTTTGATTGAGTAGCTGCTGTGTCTAGCTCAAGGATTCTTGTTACTGACACATTTTTAATTGGTGAATCCAACTTGTGAGTTGTGATATGGCTGGAGTGCTGGAAGAAGTACTCAAGATAGATAGGCCAACAACCTTTGAAAATGAGAACCAGACTATGAATTGAAGATGATATTTAATGGGCCGCTTGTATAGTAAGTAAAGGACAGATGTCTCTTATCCTACCTCTTTCAGTTTTGAAGACACACAGCCAGCCAAATGATTTTTCAGTCAATTAACACTGCTTCATAATTGACTGTATATCTCTATTGCTTACTTGGTGTAAGATGGATAGCTATATACATTTGGTCTGATGTGCCACAGTTGTTCCAACGGCCGTGATGATAATATCGACTTGCACAATGACATTTGTTGATAGGTGATACAACCCTTTAAATGTAAAGCTATGTTTGACTATAATTCTAAATTTTAAATAACAGCATTTACATTTATTGACTGAGAGGAACAGCACATTAATAATATTTTTTATTAACTTCTTTATGATCATTCTTTTTTTCTCTGTTCCCTTGAGTAATGCCTGCTCAATCCTACGTCTATTGAGGCTCTTCACCCTGCAGGCAACTGTCACAGGGAAGACAGACATGTAACAGTTACATGCTAAATGACTGGATATATTCTTTTCAGGAAAAAAATAAAGAATATCTTCCAGAAGGCAAACTGTGGTGTGAATAACAACATGATGACATGTTATTCCCCTTCCTCATGATTTCTGGAATTCAGGGAAAAGTTTTTAGAAGGATACAGCCTAGTGGTTTTAACCTTTTAATCTGGAAATTCTTTTATATAATGAATGACTAAATACAAATTTCATGTTAATGTGCATATTGCAGCTTCTGTATATGGGTTGATTAGTTAGAGCCCTAAACAACATTTCATGATTAAAAAAAGCCAAATGTACAACTGCTATAAAAATATTAAAGTACTTAGAGAAGCTGTATTATAAAAGATAGGTCTGGCTAAAAATCTATTCATAGCACTAAAAAGTATTCATTGGTAAAATATGTTAAAAGCTCAGACTTACTGATACAGTCCATCTTCTAAATTCCTCACTTCATTGCCTAATAAAATGTAGGATGCCAGCTATCTAACATATCTGACATTTGACTGATTATATATAGAAAATATTTCTTGGAACACTATTATAACAAAGCTTTCAGATACTTTGCTAATTTCTAAATAAGACATACCTCTATACATATATTTATTTTTGAAAAATAGTTCTTAATCTCCTGCTGCTGAGAAGCTCTGAACGTCAAGTACTACAATTACAACTTATTTTGAATCTTCACAGGGTAACAGAAAACAGTGGGAGACTTACAGCAGGTAAATATTTTGATGTTTTAAAAAAAAATTAGTGGTACTTCATTCTAGTCTTATAGCTAACAAATCCTTGGCTAGACTAGTTATGTTGGAAACAGAGTGCTCCTTTACTTTTGTGTATGCCACTTCAAACCATTTAGGGTCCTAATTAGAGATGAATAGAACATAAAAATAACCAGAAGACACTCTGGGGCATCGTTAGTAAAGGTTTTGATATTTTTGGACATCTGAACTACACAAACCCTACTAAGATAGAGAAGAACAGAAAAACAGAGTTGTATCAAATTCGTTGCCTTTCAAAGACTGAAAATTATACTGTGAATGAATTATCTTGTATGAAATGAATATATATTTCAAAATACATGATGAGATCTCTTTTGTCTCATCTTCATCATTTATAAATGCTAAAGAAAATGTTCCATAGTATTACTATGGGACAGCCTGTCTCTTTCAGTCTACTTTGAGCTTTGAGCCATATTTAAATAACAAATTTGAACTTGCTTGACATGTAATTCTAGCTTAAATAGGATATAATGTTTTAAACACATTTTCCAAAAGTCTTTGTTACGTATAATTGCAGCTCAAATATCATGCGTGAAAAGAGTTTTGGAAACTTTGACATTGTCGTCTGACCAACCAAACCATGTTTGAAATTGTTATCACTACTGCATTTGTAAGTGAGCTCAAAGCAAAGTGCAGACAACCTGACAGGCAGCTTCTTGGAAGTATTGTGTCTTAGTAACCTTAAACATGGCTTTTCCTTTTGAACACTTTAGTAGTTGAGATAAAGTGGAAGCGTTTTGGCAGCGCCACAGTCTTTGATCCAGTCTGTGGGAAAAATAGTGCTGAAATGCCCCTAGTCCTGAATTATATAAACCATGCTAGGATGACAGCTATCTGTCCTTTCCCCCCTCCCCCTTCCACAGTTACTACAAGGGTTCCATTTAAACAGCAAACTTCATAAGGCAAAGAAAAAAACTAATCTAAACATCTTTAAAAATCCTAAAATGCCATAGAGGCTACCATAGAAATAAAAGAATAAATAATGTTGTCTTAGACTTCCTACCATTGCTGCAGCTCACTCATACTCCTTGTAAACATGCTACATCTGGTTCAGCAAATTCTGTAAAATTGTCCTGAAAATACTTCAGTATTTCCATTAACATTTCAGAGTCTCCATTAATATTATGAGTCACCATCCCTGGAAGTATTTAAAAGACGTGTAGATGAGGCGCTTAGGGACATGGTTTAGTGGGCATGGTGGTGTTGGGTTGACAGTTGGACTTGATGATCTTAGAGGTCTTTTCCAACCTTAATGATTCTATGATTCTATGATTCTAAGTTAATACTAACTTAAAAATCTTTCTCTCTATCTTGGTTGTTGGAGAGTATGAAGGACTAATGTGTTTTCACTTTATGGATATCACTTACCTCTTAGTTTGCCTGTTTCTGATGTTGTCTACCTGATTTCAGAGAGTTAAGGATGTTGAAAGAAGAAGAGGAAGACTTGGGAGTAATAAGTGTTACTGCAAGGAATAAATTGGAAAATTGTGAGGAAGCTACTGACTGAGGCTATGACTTCAGCTAGTATGTCTGTGTCTGTTATTCTCAAACAAGAGTACCAGGATAAAAAGGTGGTTGCCAGAAGAACTTGGACCTAGAAAACAGTTGGCATTTTTAGTGGATGACATGAAGCTGAAACCAAGTCCATGAGAGATGACAAGGGCTTGAAGGATGCATACAGCTAAGTTACAAGTAAAATAGCTTTTTTTTCAGCCAGTGATAGGCTAGGATATCAGGATTAGGATGTCAGGATCTTCTGACAGCTCACAGAGAAAGCAGCCTTAAAGTTAACAACTGAAATTTGATCTCTCAATTGGAGAACAGGAGACTGTAACCTAAAGATCTCGTTTGAGTGGAGGAAGCCTGAGTTTCTTCCCAGAATGAGATTTAGCAGGTCATATCTTTCACCTCAGTGGGACCCTGAAAAGAGATTAAAAGGAATCTAAGATGCAAATCACTTGGTAACTGTGATGAAAGTTTTTAATGCAGTCTTGCCATAACAATTGACTGGCTCTATTGAGACGATGAATTCAAACCGTGTTTCAGAAATCTAGCATATCAGAAAGTAAGGCAGAAGAAGTTAGGTTCTTCCTTCACATTTTCTCTGCTACAGATGATTCCTGAAAGCTATTGCATTTTCATATTCAGTTTATCTCAAAACTTCCTTTTTCCAGTCATCTGGATATGCATTTTTGTCACATAAATTATTGTCTGATGTATTCTGTGGCCAATAAAGGAAAGAGAGGATGTCACACCTACTTCTTGTTAGTCAGGGCAGGGCATGCTGAGTACAGTGGCAGCCAGAGCTCCAACCAGTGAACTTCTCCCTCCGCTTTGTCATATGAGGAAAAGCAGGAAGAGAAATACACCACCAATAACACTACTGATGTCACTGCTGGAGCATTCACTGCTGCTGCCACAAGTGCCATGAACCTATTACCCCCTGACTCCTACACCATGACCATTTCCTAGACTGTTGCTCTATGTTGTCCTCACAGCAGGATTTGAGGCTTCTGAGGTCCACAGGTGCACTCTACACTGCCCAGCGCGATATTACTCCTGCCTCACCCACAAAGACAGCTCCCATTGCCCACAGATTCACCACCACACACTGCTTGTGAGAAGGACTTTGGGGTTTGGGAATAAAAGGCAGTATCCCCTATGTTTCTACAGCAGTCCTGTTTATTACTACCTCTACTTTTCTCTTCTCCACCTCCACATGTGCCCCTTCCTTACTGTCCTGGGTCCTCCCTTTCCTCTCCCCTTGCTATTGTACGTGTTCTGTCTTCCCAAGTTCATCCTTTTTACTTCCCCCCTGCATCTGGATACAGGCAGCCACATTTCAGTTCCTGGGAAAATTATGGAACAGGTCCATAATGACAGATGCTATTTGCAGCCACAGGAAAGATAATAAGACTTATGGGAAAAGCCAACACATGTTTACCAAGAGTAAACCATTCTTAACCAACCAGATTGACTTCTATGATGAAATTACTTGCTTAGTAGCTTAAGGGAGAGCTATAGATATAATTTACCTTCATTTTATTAAGTTGTTTGACACTGCTTCCTACAACATTCTTATGGACAAACTGATAAGATATGGACTGGAGAGGTGGGCCACAAAATGGGTGGAAAGCTGGCTAAACTGCTGAGCTCAAACGGTTAATGGCTCAAGGTCAAATTGGCAGCCTATTATGAGTGGAGTTCCTCGTAGAGTGATACTAGATTCAGTATCTTTACAGATGATGTGTATAATGGGATTGAATGCACCGTCACCAAGTTTGCAGATGGCACGAAACTGTGAGGAGAGATAGATATGCTGGAAGGAAGAGCCACCATACAGATGGGTTGGAAGACTGGGCCAACAGGAATTGCATGAGGTTTAACAAAGATACATGTGAAGTCCTGCACCTGGAACAGAACAACCCCAAGCAGCAGAACGGGCTGGGGTCTGAGTGCAGTGTAGCCCTGCTGAAAAGGACCTGGGGGTCCCAGGGCACAGCAAGCTGAATGTGAGTCAGCAGAATGCCCTTGCAGCAATGAAGGCACACATCCTGGACTTCATCAGAGCAAGAGTTTGGCCAGGAGATCAAGGGATGTGATTATTCCACTGTACTCAGCATTTGTTAGGCTCCTTAGAATATTATATCCAGTTTTGGTTCCCCATGCTTCAAAAGAGAAACAGAAAAAATGGAAAGGGTCCAGTGGAGAGCCACCAAGATGGTTATGCTGTTGGATAACCTGACATATGAGGAAAGACTGAAGTATTTGGACTTGTTCAGCCTATAGAAGAGAAGGCTCAGGGAAAATCACAGTCTGACAATAGCTCAAAGTTTAAGTATAGAGAAGATGGGGGTTCTCTCTTTACAAGGATGCACAGGACAACAGGCAATGAGCACAGATGTCCTCAGAGGAAATTCCGGCTGACATAAGAAAAAAATTCTTCACTGTGAGAACAATTTAACATTGGAATATGTTACCCAGGGAAGTGTTGGACTACTCCTCACTGGAAATATTCAGGACTTGGCTTGGCAGGGGCCCTGTCTTCAACAGAAGTTTGGAACAAATGTTCTCTAGAAGTCCCTTCCAACCAAGTCTTTTCTGTGATTCAATGATTTTCTCCATTCCCTCTTCTGTTTTCCCATTGTTCCCAATCTTGTTTCTCCCTCATACCAGCCCCACTCCTGAGCAGCTGCAGTTTTTCTTTCCTCCTTCTAAAACCTACCCTCAGCTTCAGTCCTTCCTTACTTCTTCATGGAAATTCTTCCCTCAGCATTATGACTGCCAGACTTCCATTTACAAGAAGAGTGCCTACCACCACTGAGTCACCTCTAGGAGGGGACAGGAGTAGGCTGAGGAAGGGGAGTCCTGATCTTGACTCTGGTGCTTCTACCAATGGTGAAGACAGTCTTTCTCTTTTTTTGCGTGTCCCTTGGCAAGGAAAAAGCATTTGATAGGATGGATAAGAGAACCCAGCAGGGCACCTTGTGGGTATTCAGTTTCAATCCAACTTCACAGAATCTGTTCAGTGCAGTAGAGGGTTATGAAAATCTCATCTTGGGCAAAGAGTATGTCAGGTCCACCTATTATTTGATCAGCTCTATTCTGTTGTCACTGAGCTGACAATGTCACTTTCACTATTGTATACTCTGCCAGAAGTAATGCAGCTGGTTCTAAGAGAACCAAATTTGTGAAAAATCCTGTTGAAGTATACCATTGCTGTCCTTCGTGTGACACAAGACTTGGATGACCAATAGGGTAGAGAGGTCTGTTAAGTCACCTGCTCAGAAGCCACCCTCTGTCTTAGATGCTTTGGCCGGTCTAGCCTGGTACTTGAGGTTGTGTACTGGTGAGCTCCCTGTTGCCCGCTGCTCTATGTGTATCACAATCCTGAACCCAATTCCTCTTTGGCTGCTATTTGAAACAGACTGAAGGCTAGGGTACCTGAGTGATTTTGGAGGTGGCTAAGATTGCAGTGATTCTTTTCCCTTTGGAGAAGATCACTAATCATCATACAGCTACTACTGTCCTTTTTTTCATACTGTCTCAGTGTCTGCCTTCCCATGATGCTGGCCAGACTCTAGAAATATGTTGAACTGGGTTGAAGAGTCATATAGACAAGGCTCCGCTAGAGAAGAAATTACATCCAATGCATCACCTGAGTAATCTCTCCCCTCTCCTGCACAGGCACTTCTGCAGACTGCATGACGTCCAGCCAAGGGAACTTGAAACCATGCTACAGAAACATGCTTGCAAACCCTTATTTCGGTTTCCTTGCGACTGTATCCCACCCAAAGGCAAAGAGTTCTATCACTATGAACAACCACAAGAGTGAAGAGAAGCACAGTGAGGAGGGATCTAAGCACGCTGTCCATGATCTTAGCCTGATAGTAAATGGACTCATTTATTTGGACTTCTTGCTGACCAAAAGCAGCAAAACCTCACTGGACTTCACTGGACTTGACTACCTTGGAACTAGTATAGCAATGTTCTCATTGCATCAGTCCTAATAAAATTCTGAAGATCCCGAACTTCTGCTCAACAAAATATTTAGGACTTAGCCTGATTAACGCACAAACTAGATAACCTATTACGGGTAGGTGAAAGCTCATGTTTGTTCACAAGGGACTGACCTTTTTCTAGAGATATTAGTAAGATTTCTGTCATACACGTATATCTAGGTTGGTATGGATGAACTGGCAGTAGTTGTTAACGTGTGAATAGACCTGCAATCTTTATACAGGACTTGTAAGGACTGCTGATCAAGAAGGCTCTTTGGTGTGAACAGGTCGTCGACTGTGTGACCACAGCCTTTCTCTTCCTTAAGCCCAAGTAGAAGGTATGCAAATAAAAACTCTGCGACTGCAACTGAAGGCAAAAGGCCAGATACTTGCCAGAAATTCAGGTGAGAAACCCAGCCAAGGAATCTCAGCCAGAGTGGAGAAAACTGACCTCCAGCCTGGTGCTTTTTTTCTCCCAGGCAACAGAGGAGAATCCCCTATTAATATTCCCAGACAGGCATAGTCTAAAAGGTTGGGAGAGCATTATATATTTATGCTTGTCTTTATCTTTGTAAAATATTCTTGATTTTCATGTTTATTGTTTTTAATTATAATGTAAATTTTATCATTTTTAAAAGATATTATTGTATCACAATCCTCAAATTACTTTTTATTTAATATAAGGAAACTGTTACATTAAATTATCCCCTCTATAGCAACCTGTGATGAAGATCTTTGAACTCTTAATTTTTCTATCCATTGACCCAGCTACTAGCCTGAAATATCTGATTTACACAAGGAATGGGAAGAAATTCTCCCTCATGTGTTATATATTTGTTTCATGTTTACCATTAAAGTTATGCAAAAAAGTCAAAAAATAAWGCCCAGTTATTAACATTAATGTATGTTCTGATTTTGCCAGCAAATTGAGATGCTGAGCCTTCCTCTGTAAAAATAAGGCTAAAAGAGAAGCAGCACTTCAATTTATGCCTAGACTGGACAGGTACAATATCTGAATTTTTAAGATTTTTGGCCATAATAGATACTATGTATAGTGTTGATTCAATGAAAACTGCAGTCATGAATAATGATCTTATGGAAGGCTAGTCATCCAAAAGTTCATCCAAAAGAAAAACTTTAAAAAGGCATTTGAACTAACAGTGCCTGAGATCACAGCACTAAGTTGTTTTCCAATGAATATTGTGTTAAACTCAAAGCTTCCATGCTCTGTGAGATTGACTGAAATTTCCTGAGAGACTGCTTCTCCCTGCGTGGTCATAAGCATTTGTACAGCTGCTAAAGGTTTTTGGCAGCTGCCCACAACTGTGGAACCACATCTGGAGTAAATCTAAGTGACCATAAATTTCAGTACCTTCAGAACAAAACAGTGAAACCTACTTCTCTCACCTAGCAGTTCCAAAGCCAAAAATTAAGCCAATCAATTCCTGCCGTCGGGAGGGATGGAAAGAGAAAAACAGAGAACTTTTTGTCTTCTCTTTAGCAGATATGTAAGATGCTTTAATACTCTGATAAAGGGACAKAATAGAAACTTAGATAACTAAAGCTTGATCTGGGAAATATGAGCCAAAACTAAAGGAGCTAATTCAATTCCAGGGATTCAGAAAATAAAACCTCACTTGATTTAACCCTTAAGAGCAAAGTTTGGAATTTCAGTCTTCTTTTACAGACCATCTTTATTCACAATAGATAGCATGCTTTCTTAAGGAAAACCCTGTCTCTTCAAAAAAAAGTACTAGATGGCTATCACATTTTCAATTGCACAGATAAATTAGCTCAGTAAACAATAGTATGGTTTGCTATGCAGTTTGCGGTTGAATAACTCAAAATTTGGGAGATAATTAAAATTTAAACTTCTAAAGGGAATTTGAATCCCATATCGATGAAATATATAATTTTATATATTTCATGAGACTTTTTTGATTAGGTTGACATTATACTATTGTTTGAAATGGGCCTTATAAGGTAAAACTGAGATGTTGAGAATGAGAGGGAATGTATAATTTATAAACTCTACTTAATAAAGCATATGTTAAGTACAGCTCTGTGTGGAAAAGTCCTTTAAGGTTATTTATAGTTTGATTTATTATATTAGAGTTCTTCTTAATAATAGAGTTATCTTACCATTGTAATTGAGCCTATCAGTCAAGATTAGAGAGGACATTTTACATGTCTGAAGGAAGATGGCAAGGCAGAGCTATGAATCTGCAGCAAGTACCAAAGTTTGGAAGACAATCAATACTATTGAACCACAGTATTTTCTTAACTTAAATTTTCCAAATCATTTGAGTCTGGAGATATGTTTTATGTTTGGCCAAATCAGAATTGTCAGTCAGACCTGAGTGACCAGCTACCTCTATTAACTGGGGGTTTTAATATGGATTTCTAAACCAAGATATTGAGTCAGCCAAGAGAAGATGACAGAAAGAACCCAGTACACATGGGCAACTACACATAGAGAACTGATATCTGAAGAACAATCTCTCTGCATAAATGATCTCTGTGTTGTTCAGAGTAAGGCAAAGAATGACATCATATGACCTGCTGAACTGTAGCAGAACTGTTTTCAGCCAGGCCCTGAGGTAGCCTCTCTTAGCTCCCAACAAGCCTAGGTTACCGTAGATGCCATGCTTCAGAATCTATTTCTTTGTCAAAGGTTTGGATCCCTATATAGAAGTACCAAGCTCCTCCTTATCTCAGCTTCTGCAGGAACCATTTTAGAGTTAGGAAGTTGAGGCATAAAGAACTTAAAATCCAGATTTTCAAAGGTATATAGTTACTTAACTCTCATTTAATCCATAGAAGTCAGACTTTAATGTCATCATATGTTCATCTAAGTAATTGTCCCAAATTTACATGTAAAGTTTCTGGCAGATCAAACTTCATCTTGGCATTTAAGGCTTGTACTCAGCCATGATGAGATATTTGCTCACAAATAAAATCAATAAAATATTAGGGTCAGAAAAAAATTAAGGAGGGGTGGAGTAAGGAGAAAAGGGAGAGGTAAACTTGTAGTGGAAGAAAGACACAAACAGGGCATATATGTTTCTTGCTTCACTGTTTGTTCTGGAGCAATATAATCAACTTTAAAAGTATTGTAATGAAAAGAATGAGAAGAAAATGAGGTGATGAGATGTGAAAAGTAGTCTACAACATTGCTCAGATTTTGGAGAACATTGGAGAAGAAGAGTTGAAGTTTCCAGGAAATCCACTGCAGGTTTTCCTCTTCTGGTTCTTTTGCTTTGAAGTAAAGATCAGGTAATGTCATTTCAGAAGGTGGTGCAATGCTGTAAGAACAGGAGAATTGAAGACTGAATATTATTTTTGATTGATTGATTGATTGCATAGGAAAAGAGGAGGGTTTTGTTGTTTTGAGGGGTTGGGGTTGTTTGGTGTGGTTTTTTTTTTCATGGTTTACTTATGAAATTAATGATTTTCCAGCAGGAATAACTACAGAGAATGCTGGGTGTAGTCTTCATTGGTTTGTCAATTGCACAGAAAAATTCCATTTATATGAAACTTTTGTTAGTCAGAATTATTTTTCTTCTGCATTCCTTTCAGCTAGTTAAGTATACATAATATTAATGCAATAGAACCTCAAACCAGAACTCTCTTTCTCATATTGTTTCAGTAAGGTCAGCTACATGAATGATGCAGATGATCACAGAACAAGGGTGTTTCAATTATGTGTAGTAAAGCGACTCTTAAGCCTTTTAGCAAAGCATAGCAGGATCTACAATTAACAGAAATAACTAGGTTTTTTTGGTTACATATGTTTTTGTAGCAAAAGAATGATGCCCATAAAGCTGGGGAAATCACATGAGTAGCTTCAAAAAGGGACAGTGGAAATTAGAATCATAACTGAAGTGAAAATCCTTTGCTGTCCTGCACTGCTGTTCTCATCTCTAAATTTGCCACTGCTTATGCCACTGATGGCATGAGAGACCCTTTCCTTTTTTTTATTGATCCCCAGCCAAAAATCTTCCATAGGGAAATAAATAATATTACAGCTTTGCAATGTATGGAGACATCCAACTTTACCAAGAGGAAGGCAGTTTAGCATCTGTTCCTTTCAAAGGCATATGGAGCAGATGCATAGCAGAAAACCTCAACAGCATTAGCAAAAACCTAAATTCTGATGGGCTGGGATTCTTGATGTAGTCAGGAGAAACTATCACTAGTGACTCTTTCTCCACAAGATAGTTTCCTCTTCATGTATGATTCAGTCCTTTTACTACCTCTGTTCTCATGTTTATGTTTTGTTTCATCACTCCACACAAGTAACACATTACTTGCTGATTTGAGTGTAATGAGCTACATAACTTCTTCCATGTTGTCTTCATGAAAGAAGTGTGCTCCTTGTCTTGATCCAAAAAAACAACAATCCTTACGTTCTGTACCTCTTCAGAATCCCGCCTTTTTATGTTATCAGATTTGTTCGTGAATGTGTGTCAGGCATTTGGGGTTAGTGCGTATTTACGATTTACCCAGGGGTGTTAATCATACACCTCCTTCATTACTCTCCTTCATATTTGTTTTTTTTCTTTTTTCCTTTGACTAGACCTCAGTACTGCCACTGGAATTAAAGTGGTGAATAGATACTTATGCAGAAGGCTTCAAGATGTATGAAAGATACTACATTCTTCTGGACTAACACTTAGAAAAACAAAATTAGTTGAAAGCTTAAAGGCCTATTTTGTATAACTTGTCTTTAAGACTTTTTTCCTTAAGGGCTGGATTGTGTTTTCCCCTCACAAGATAACAAACAGGCTTAACTGAAATAAAACATTGTATTCTGCTACACAGAGGACTTGAGCATCTGTCATTTGCTGCAGAAAAACACTTCTTTTTTTTTAATTTATTTTTTGTCAACAAACTATGGATGGAGAAAGGTTGCATGAAAGTTTATGTTGACCAATAGGTTTGTTAACTACAGGCTATTTTAAGGACTGTGGAGACCAGAGATACTGTTCTGTGGCCTGGAATGAAGAAAAACTATATTTTGTTAATCCCTGAAATTCTTTAACCAAAGATATTTTTCTTTGCTATTGTACAAGGAATCTACATATGGTCCTGCCTCCTCCTCTTTCTCATAGTTTTTACAGTCTTATGATCTTTACTTCCTCTAATGTTGGGTTGCCTAGATACACCTGCATCATCTTATTAATATCTTCAATGTGGTATACATAGATACACAGATATATATATATACAATCATTCCGTTGTGTTCCTGTCTACATCTTACCCCCACCTCACAAAAGTCAGATATCAAGCTCCAGACCAGTACCTACAATTAAAGCTCTCARACACTTTTGGCAATATTAATAATGTTATCTAGAGAATAGCAAATAATAGTAGCTGAACACAACATTCAGAAAATTTTAAGTTTGTGATGCATCCAATAACCATTCCCAGTATTTGTAAATCAATTCAATAGGTGAAAATATTCAATAAGTATCAGAAGTGAATAAAAAAAAAAATCTACAGGCTATATACAGTATCTACCATTGCTACTAGTTT
The DNA here is from genome assembly GCA_035582835.1 of Phoebastria nigripes. Taxonomy (NCBI): domain Eukaryota; kingdom Metazoa; phylum Chordata; class Aves; order Procellariiformes; family Diomedeidae; genus Phoebastria; species Phoebastria nigripes. Next base: position 61,879 of record JAYKAV010002803.1, read on the forward strand.
CTCAAATCACTAAAGGAATCAATACATGTGTTTGATGCTTTCTTTTCTACTAATAAAGTCCTGTTGTACTAGTCCTGGTACTCCTATCCAACACTATTTTCTATTCTGGTAAATTATATTTTGTCTACTTAACCTCTCCTTCAGTTTTAATTGAATGAAATGTCAAACTGCATGTAATACTCCTGTAATCAGTTAAAGCATTACTATTCTTCCACGCAAGTACTGAAGTAATTTCAGGGAAATGCTTACAAGTTCTTGTGAAAAAAGAGTTTTATGTAAGATGTTATCTGATAAACCAGTAGTAAAAGTATTTTAAAATTTGTGAGAAAACAAATTTGTATTATTAGTGTCACTTTTTGATTATATTTTTACTCCAGGTTATGGGATCACTCTTTCTTTTGCTCTTTGCAATTTACTGACTTCCCTTAACAACACTGCTACTACTTAATATGGAATGCATTATTTAAATGAACTATTTGGGAAGTGAGTTATGACTTCTCAGGTCTTATCTAAATCTTACTGAAATTGAAAAGCTATGGATAAGACCCATATGAAAAAGATTTGCGGAAGTGAGTGTCAAATTTTTCATTTTTCTTCTTGAGGCTGGCACAAACTTATTTCATTAGAAAGAGTTTTTTTAGATTTTCTGAAAAATATTCTAATGCTTATAGCAGTTTTTAATTGTAGGCAGAGCATTTAAATTGTATGTTACTATAAATATCTGTCTAAAGGTAGAATGAAAAAAAAAAAACTTTTTTACTTAATTCTGTAGAAATGTATTGTATATTCAATGTGTATCTATTTAGATGAATCTTTTGAAATAGAACAGAAGGTTCATTTACTGTTCTTCATGTATATGTTATGGCATCAGTTTTTCATAGTTCCATGCAGTTTCCATTAAAATGAATGGATAATTGATTCCAGCCAGAAAATTTAGACACATTGGACAGATTTAGCTGAACATATTCATCATCTGGCAGTGAAGTGGTTAGTTGTATTTGTATTTAGTGTAGGCATAATTAAGCTTCAAAGTTAATACTTTAAAATTAACCTCATTAAAATCAGTGGACAACATTTACACCTCTCTTCATAATTTTGCAGTATTTTGGGCTGCTGACTGAATGAATGAGGTGTCTATTTTTAAATACGAAAAGCTGGAAATAGAAAATAACACCTTGAAGTCAATGAGCAAATTCTTGAGATCCACCCTTGGTCAGTCTTTATTCATATTCATGGCAATGTGACTTACGTTGTTTACAATAAGATGCATTTATCCTATAAATATTAAAGATCTTAGGTTTGGGGTTTTTTTCCTTGAAGCAAAGGGGAACACAGTTTAAAAATGCAGTGGGGAAGGAAGAAGAGGAAAAGATCTTAATATGAAGTCATCTGTGACTGTGGCAAGTCTTGAAACTTAAACACCAGCCTTTCCTTTGGACTTTTTTTAACTTAAAGTGTTTGACTAGTAGCTTTTGGATAAGTATGAATAATAATAATAACCTTTTAACAAAACGAATATGCTGCTGCATGAGATTATTTTGAGACTATCACTGCCACTTCCAAATGAACGCATATTTCTCTCACGTAACTCAAGAAGTAATTGTGTTGTCATAGAGCAGTGGAGCACCATAATCTTGATAGACTATTTGTTCCTTTTTTTTTCCTACAAATGCCTGAAGAAAGGTTTCATTCCTGAGATTACAAAATGGTCATAAATTTGAGATGCAGAATTAAGGTGACAGTGCTGTTATAAAGGTTGTGTGCTAAGATGCTGGAAGAAAAGAGATCTGAAAGAAAATATAAATTGCCAGAAATGTTGTCCACCATAGTATTGTGAAATAAAACTTAAGTTAAAGCAAAGAGGTTAAAACAAATTCAAGAAGAATCGTAACTTAATACAAGATAAATTCCATTATATAATAGTTGGTCAGCATTGTGCCAGTATCTGTTTATAGGGTGAAAATTGAGGAACTTGGAGATACTGGAATGACAAGAAACATGTAAAGGAACGACAGAAAAGGGGAGATTCCAAGAGCTTAATAACACTACTGGAAAAATGCCAGAGATGGATTTATAAACCTTCTATCTACAGGCTGAAGGAATTATTCCAAGGAGCCTTAGGTAGCAATGTATGTATTGGATCATATTTAACTATGTGATTTTCTTGTGGGTAAATGTTTTCATGAGCTCTATTATAATGTTTTACAAGTAAAGTAAATGTATGAGGGCAGTATAATTTATTTTCTAATGAGGGATCAAGTAGTTTATTTCTATTGTACATGTTATTACAGTGACTGTAACATGCTGTGGGAGAGCTGCATGATGAGCAGTCACATCTTGCTAACACATCTTAGATGATAAACAGATGGAGACTATGGAGACATTCCATGTTAGGACATGCAGGACAAATTATTTCACAAACATAATTAGCATAAATTACTATTTAAAAGCTTTGGGGTTTTTTTTAATAGCCTCCTCCTCTGCCCCTTAACAGCCATGACCTTTGCAGCTTGAGTCTTCAAGAGCAGCTAGAATTATGATGGGTGGATGAAGCTCTAAAGGGTTAGAAGTTTAGTTTGGAGAAGTACCAAGAAGTTTGGATACTAATCTCAGATTTATCCAAACTAATCCTTGGAGGTCTCTCTCTTTCCTCTTCCACATCTTTCCTCCTCCTCCCCACAAGACTATGTCTTTTTTCAGGTTTCATGCTTGCACTGACACTGTCCTCTCACACTCCTCTTTGAAATTTCACATCTGGTATTGCTTTATGCTTCCTGTTATTTTAAAATCACATATAGTGGGATCTCCCTGAGTCAGGGATTCCTCGTGATGGTTTAGCTACTTGCCCTAGTGAAGTCTCAAGACTGGTAAGATTTGAAATGGCAAAAAGTGAAACAGAATTGTCAGGGCCATTAACTGAGTTTGATATAAATTTTCTGTACAATCTAGGGCCAAAAAAAAAGGGACCATGAGACCTCTAGTCTGATCCCCTTTGTAAAGTAAGCAACAGATTTTTAGCTCCTTTTTGCTGCATTGAACCCAATAACTTGAGTTCAACTGAAGTATATTTTCCTGCAAAGCGTCCTGTCTTCATCTAAATACAGCAGGAGATGAAGGTGCTTCCCTCATCCTTACTGATAACTATTCATGCTTTTTTTTTAATTTGAGTTTGTCCCTGTTCAGCCTCTAAACATTCATCCGTAGCCTTTCTTTACCAGACTACAGATCCTTTAGGAGGTTAGTCTTTCTCCCCATGAAGGCACTTCCATGCAGTTATAAAGTATCCCTGCTCTTCTTTTTTTTTTTTTTTTTTGTGATCTAAGCAAACAGTTATTTAAGTCTCTCATGCTTGAGCTTTTTTCTCCAGACCTTGAATCAATTTTATCTGCACCCGTTCAAAGTTTTCAATAACCTTTTGAAAATGCAGACTGGAACAACAAAAATAAAATTGCCTCTCTAATCCTACTCAATATCCTCTCTTTACATATCAACAGATCAGACTGTCTCTTTTTGCCATGGCATTTAACTGGAGGCTCATATTGAATTACTTGTCAATGGTGAACACTTTGGTTTATGAGGACAGTTTATGGCACTCTAGAAATAGGACCCGAACTTGGTGAAGTCTTGAGATGGAACTGTATTCACCTTTCTCCTTCCCCTAACAACAGAAAACTCAGAACCATGAATGTAAATAAAAGGCACACATGTAAATAAAAGGGTCAAAATCCAGTCCATTCTTAGAAGAAAGTTGGGAGAGTCAGGACAAAAGAGAGAAGGAAACTTTTCTTCTCTTTTGTTCTCGCATAAAAATGTACATGCCCTTCTTTAACAAGACATACACTGTGCACCGAACTGGAATGACCAACTTTAACTTTTCTAATGTCTGGCCTAATTGGAGTTCCTCATTCCTGCAAAAACATAGATGGCTGTATTAAAAGGTACATTATTTGAATCGGTTCAGTCATCAAGTTATACAGATCACTTCCCATGGCTGCCTGTCTTCATTATTTACCACTGTGCCAATCTTTGTGTCATCCCATAAATTTTATCAGCTCTGATTTTATCTCTGCTTCTCAGACAACTGATAAATATTGAAGGGTGTCAAGTCTAATATGAACCCCTACTACAAGTCTTAGAAGCAGCCTCAGTTGATTAGGATTCCCCACTGCCTACTACTTACCAAAATGTCAGCCTATTCTAAACCCATTTAATTTCAATTTACCTTGATGACTGTGTTAAGTAACATTGTTAGGAGGCAAATATTAAGAGAACGTATTCAGATAATTTCTAGATACATTTAGTGTTCAGGAAAGTGAGGGGCTAATTGTATGGTTGAAAACGTATGGAAAGTGTCATGGGCTGGATATTCTTCTGGATTTGTCTTGGTCTGAGACAACATTCATAGGCTAGTCCTGAACCAGTGTCACCAACATGTCATGGAGACACAACATCAAATATCAGGGGTTACAATACATACCTTCAGCCTGTACAAAGTAGAAGAAACCACTGTTTCAACTCTCACAGTTGACCTAGGATAGAACATATGTTCTGCTTTCAGTAGTAAGGATAACATTTTAAATAACCAAATGTTCTCACAGCATCTCATCTAAACAAGTCATACTAAATGCAAATATTCTTTTTTTTCAGCTTTTTTTTCAGTATCTAAAAAGGAGAAACTCAAAATTCTAGGACTGATTACTTGATTAATTACCTGCCCATGGTTTCCAGGTAATGATGATATATTGGGTAACAAATATCACTACATTATGTATAAGCTTATTCCTGAAAATTCCTGAGGAGAAAAAAAAATCATAAAAAGAAGAACATGCCAATAACCAAATAATCTGTTTTCAAATCTCTGKTTTTTTTTTTTTTTTTTTTTTTTTTTTTTTTTTTTAATAATGTTGTGTTTTTATAGATTTGGTATTATCTTAACTTTTATTTCAAAGGATCACTTTATTGATCCAAAATCATTTTGCCATGTTAAAAGTTCATATAAACCTTATCAAAATGATACTGCTTGTTAGATAAAACCTGATGCTCTACACCACAAGGTTTCAAGGAAAGTGCAGAATAATTTTTCCAACTGGGGATTTGGTAGTCACAAAGTGATTTGGACTTTGGCCAGAATATTATAGTTAATAGCCCTTCTTTTGTGAAAAGTGTCGTGGGATTTTTAATGACAAGCCAGTCAAGAAGGGCTGAATTTTACATCTCTTCCAAAGACAGTTTTATGAAACTGGTAAAAGGTTTTATTTACTCTTACTGAAAGAATTTGTACAAACATGGCTCACTGACACCTCTAAATTATATGTAGTATTTTTAGGAAAGTAAACAACAAATGATCTTTCCATTTCTCTCTTCTCTGTGTCTATAAATTCATAAAAATGTAGATATTTATTTAATATGTTGATTACAAGTATRTGTTAGCAACAACTTTGTGTAATAATAGACCTGTATGCCTGTCTATGACAAAATAGGCACGTGGAAATTCACCTTTTAAAAAAATGGGTTTATGATTTTTTTTTAATACATGTAAAACTATTTTATTTTTAATGCTTTTTAGATAACTAAAATGAAAATTAGATTCATATGCTACAGCTTATGAGTTCATGTGACAGATGAATAGTTTTGTTTTGGATATGGAGTTGCTGTAGATAACAAGTTATGCTTGTGACTATACAACGGCTCTTGTGGCCTGCATTAGGCAGTAAAGCTATTCCTTTATCCCTGAAATACTCTAAGCCACATCAGTTTTCTCAGTTGTTGCAAAAGGGATCCATATTTAGTCGTTTATGTTTCATTTCCATTCCCTCGTCTTTGTAGATTGTCCATAGACTTCCTCCAGGCTATGAATATGGTAGGAAGTAAAGTGTTATTCCCTCTCCCCTCTTTAGTTTCTCGGTTTTGCAGTATCCTTTGGTTTAGGGAGAAGTTTTGGTTTTATGCATGCTCCCTGCTGCTTGAAGGCACTACCTTCTGTTCTTCTTTTCTGTGTAGTTTCTCTTCCTCCCTCTCCTGGTTTGTTCCACTTCCCTAGGTGAGGAGCAAAAGTGGAAAAAGCAGGGGTTTCCACTCAGTTGTAACACAGGATGCAGTCTGTACACTGAGCAGAGAGATTTTCAACCACAGCTACACAGGGCCATCTTTAGAGCTTCAGGTGCCCCAAGCAAGACTAGGTAATCATGCCCTGGGATGAGGTCAGAGTTGGTTTAACAGAGGGTTTCAGAACCAAAAATGAAAGCTTTTGTATCTCAGTTCAGAGGAAAGACAACCATTAGAAGTACATCTCAGCGTGTCACATTGTTAGGCAGAGATGTTATTAACATCACTGATGTACTTGTGTAGTAAGCCAGAGGCACAAAAATGCTTCCATGTGGTTAAAATGTACACACTTGGGCAATGCCAGTGGACATTTTACATTTAAAGGACAGAAGTGACTTTCCATGGCAGACAAATGAGCTCAAAGAATACTTGCCCCTATCAGTGCCCCTTCTGCTTTGGTATCCCATGTGGACACTTGTTTAGAGTTCCCCTAAGGCTGACCCTGCAGCTAGACTGTGTACAGAACAAGATTGCCTACTGTATGAGAAGGAGGAGCAGAGGGTTCAGGCCCCTAATCAGCAATGACATTTCTGTTTCCTGACACTGCAGAATGAGGAACAAGGGGTCATTCCACATAGGAAACTCAAATGCAAACCTGCCAATTAAGGGAAACTTATAGTTAGAAGGAATGTCACAAGCAAAGAGACACAAACACACAGGAACAACAAAGGCATTTTTAAATATAAGTGAAGAAAATAATCAAGAACGGATGCTCTAGGGAAGATTTAAAAAAAACAAAACAAAACCAAACCAAACCCCAAACCCCTACCAAAACCAAAGCATCTCTGCATACACTGAGAAAATAGTTTTAAAATGTATCAAATACCCTAAAAGTAGGAAAATGAAGCTGCTGGGTATTAGGTTGAACAAACCAGAGATGATAAGCTACATATAAAATTCTGTTATAGATGGTGGAGACTAAAGGACACAAATTTTGCTGAGAATTCACTCTCCAATGTTATCCCGGTAAGGCTAGATAAACAACATGAGAAAGATGAGCTCTTTACCCTGATACCTTAAAATGAATTGAAATTGTGAAAAATTTTAGAACAATTTATAAACATATTCAAATGCACACCTGAAGAATTTAAAAATGGCGGAGAAGGGGTAAAGCTTTCTTTTTTTTCTTTTTTTTTTTTTTTAGCTGGTAATCTCTTAATCTCTCCTTTTCCCTTCCTGAACTATTTCAATATACTGGTACAAGTTGTTTCTTATTGTGAATATAATAAAAATTAGAAGAAACATTTGGTCAATTCACTTATCCAAAGTATTCTTAATGCTTGATAATGGGACAAAGACCATGTAAAACACAACTTTGAGTAGAAAGTAGTAGAAACTCACCAGCTGCGGAAATAATTACAAACCTGATTTTATGCTTTAAAGATAGTCCTCTCATCTGTAATTCTATTTAAATTTTAATAATGTTATTTTCAAATTTTAAAAAAAGTGATTTTTTTTTGCTTTAAAGACATTTTGTACTAGCTTCTTTTAAAAAAATCATGAAAAGAATAACTTAAAATTGAAAATGCATTAGATTTCCAGTGTTTTAATGCTAAAAAGCATCTACGCATATATGAAATATATACTTGCAAAGCTTGGTGGAATTGACTGAAAACAGAAAATGTGAATTTTTAGGAATTTGAAATACAAGTTCAATAGGTTTCACTGTTTCAGTTTGTAATGCTATTCTGTATCCTGCATTCAGAGTTGTCCTAAAGCCCTTTTGGTTTTAAAGTCTGCCAGGCATACATTGGTGGCAGAATGCAGTCCCACAAGAACAGCAGTAATGTATTACTTGAGTCGTCTTTTTCCCAGTGGGAAGTTTCCATGAATAAGGCTTGATACCACTGCCAGCGGAAGATCCAACACTCTAGGTTGGGGAACTATGCCCACATTATAATATACCTCTCAGAGACTAAATAGAAAAAAAAATCTTTCATCAAAAATAGATAGGAGTTGTTATCAATTCCTCCCATTTATTTCTTGCAGCTGTGTAGAATGCCAGTGGCCTTGTGGGGAATTTGCTGGGCTGTTTAACGAGATACTGAAGGAATGAAAACTGTTACAGTTGAGTCACGGGGTCCCTTTCCCTTCTAGTGGGAATTATGAGCAGACAACAGAAGTGATTCCACATATGTTAACAAGACGTGGTCAGCTATTTAAACCTGTATCAAATGTATACGGTTTGGGCTCTTTGCTCTGAGCCCAATCAAGTGCATAATTCAAGTATTTTACTTAATAACAACTACTGATATCTCTAGACAATAATGTCACTCTCCTACTATCATACATGACTGGTATTAATTTTTGTTGCTAGAGAAGTTGGAGATGTCTCAGCTAAGCAGAACCCTACAGTAAAAAATCAAGATGAACCTTCTCCTCTCGTTCATATCCCTTCCCAGATGTTACACTGCTGTCTCTACTCCTGTGTTAGGAAGAAGCATTCAGGGCAGATCAGCTGGAAGAACTCCTGGCTATTGTCCTCCTAACAGCAGACTTTCTGAGAAATCATTGCCTCTTCTTTCTAGTTAGAGTACCTATGCATAATGGCACTACAAAAGCTAGAGATTTAATTAAATGACATTTTCTTAAAATCTCTATGCATTACTACGGAGATAATGAAGCTCTTCTTATTTGTATTGGCCTGAATTTCTGTTCCACAATTTACTCCTGTTTTTTATGTAGACTTTTTTCCTGATTAATGACTGAGTATAAATAAGTTATAATGTTATAGACAACAATTATAGGAAATCCTTTGTTTTTACTTTTAAAGCGAACAATTTCATAAAACATTAAAACATATTGTGTCTCCTAATACAGAACCAAAAATGGTATACATTGATATTACAGAAATTAGCTAGACTTATAAAAMAAAAGGAAAAATTAGGTAGTTTTTTCAATGTGGCAATACTTGAAGCAGCTCTGTATTCCTAAAGGGATATATATAACTCTAGATGAGAGCAAAAAAGATTAAATATTTGTAATTTAAGTTACACATTTAGGCTGGTATTAATTTCTTAGAGAGGTTAGAGATGAAAATACCAGCRAGAGAGGAAATAAAATCATTCAAAGACAAGAAATCTTAAAATGTTCTGTTTCTTCAGTTGTTCATTAACAGAAACAACTTGCACCTCTAGGGCCCTTTTCATGTAAATGCACGTCTCAAAAAGCCAAGTCTTTAATTACTCATCAGCACTGGAGAGAGCATACCGGAAACAAATGCGGTAGGCCTTGTAAACCAGCAAAAACCTTGTCACAGGCAAAACATTTGTGAGTCAGAGAATTGTATGTAATTTATTGCCAATAAAAGCAAACTTTTGATCACTGACTTGGGTATTGGGGAAAACAAGAATACAAACTATGAGTCAAACTCATATATTCTCCCCTACTCCAGTGTTAATTGCCCTTATATTCACCAAGGTTTACACGCAGTTGATGAAAACTCCTCTGGTGAAGAGGTGAGGAGACGAGAGGAGGTTGAGGCARCTGCAGTCCCTTAGGGAAGTCCCTGCCCCGGCATGGGTGGTCCATGGCTGCAGGCCTTCAGGGTGTCCCTGCCCCAGCGTGCACCACCCATGGCCGCAGTCGCTCAGGGTGTCCCTGCCCTGGCATGGGTAGCCTGCAGCCACAGTCCCTCAGGAGTCTATGTATGCACCCCTCATACCCACCCCACCCCTAAATACATCTGCTGAGGGACCTCATGGGCTCCTCCAACTGCCCAAAGTTCTGGCACACTCTGGGGTGCTCACGCCAGTGGCAGAGCTGTTGGGAATTGGCTATGGCCAGCACAGGGCGGTCCGTAGCCTCCTYCTGCTCCCGTTACCCCCGCAGCCTCCTGTTGCCCAGACCTTGCAACTTAACAGCCATTATGAACCAGCGCAGAATAAAAGGTGTCAGTATCCATTCTGGTGTAAGGGAGTAAGATACCACTGTTTCCAGTAACATTCTTGTTAATTTTTATCCATATACAGCACAGAATCAGTCTAAACTTCATGTTTTAACAAGGAAATTCCAAACATAAATCCTCATTACTTTTACAGAAGATTTTAAACAAAATAKGAAATGAATCCTGTTCCCTCTGCTCTCACGAGTAGTTCAGTTGACATCTATGATGCCGTGTTAAGATTATATTATGCTTTATAATGAAACTGGAGAGTGTTTTATCTTGATCTCTAAAACCTTCTTTGGCTTAGAAAAGCCTGGATTTCATCTTATATTTACAAGCAGCCAAAAAAAAGTTAAGTATCATTTGTATCAAGCAGTTTTATTTACACAAACATTTATTATTGATACATATATTTACAAAACTGAGAGTAGACTAGGAAGCATATAATAAGTTTTCAAAAAAAGAATATATAGGGTACTTGTATACAAGTTTACATTTAGGGTTAAGTGTCTATTGTACACCCTGAATTTTAATCCACTCATATGTATATGAAATGCTTTTCCGATATTTCAGAATAACTGTAAGTTGAGTCATATTTCTGTCTGGAAGCCATTTATATTTTTGTATGTAATCACCACAACACATAAAGGTGGACTATATTCAAGCAGCTGAATACTTCCAGATATTTCTGTTATGAATGTTGTTCCAGTGTTTGGCTACTTGATATATCTATAACTTATGCCGTAGATAGCTAGCATGACTCTACAGCAAAAACATCAAGAAGATATTTCTCCTCTCATTCGTATCCCTTCCCAGATGTTACACTGCTGTCTCTACTCCTGTGTTAGGAAGAAGCATTCAGGGCAGATCAGCTGGAAGAACTCCTGGCTATTGTCCTCCTAACAGCAGACTTTCTGAGAAATCATTGCCTCTCCTTTCTAGTTAGAGTACCTATGCGTAATGGCACTACAAAAGCTAGAGATTTAATTAAATGACATTTCTTAAAATCTCCATCATTACTATGGAGATCATGAAGCTCTTCCTGTTGCATGTCACTAGAGCTTGTGAGAGTGCTCTGGGAGAACATCGCTATGCGCTTACTGCGGTGACCAACTGCTGTCGGTCACTGCTGGAGATGGGAGGATGAGCTGGGTGGGTCTTAGGTTGAATCTCCTACGAACACTCTTAGGATTAATGTTGCTTTGCACTGTCTTGCCCAAACAGATTGAGATGCCACAAAGAAGAAAGAATCAAAGATGTCAGGTCTCATTGTAGGGAAGAGAAGTTATCGTATACCCACTCTTTTCTCCATCCTGCTTACAGCTCTTGAGACAGACATATCACTTCCACCCACCTGCAAAACTGCAAACTCCCCATACATCTCAGAGGTATGAACCTGGAAATTTAGATGAGTGAACAACAGTAAGGTCAAGCTTCTTAGGCTTTAAGTTGAAAGGAAAAGATTGCAATCCCTGATCAAGGCTTTTTTGCTGCTCAGCTTTTGGAGAAAGCCAACTGAATGATGCTTAAGAATCAAAAAGGGATGAGTCCTGAAATTCCCTCCTAAAGAAATAAAAAGTAAATAAGAATACTGTGCTAAGAAATTAAAAATTACTTCTGTTGCAAACAATAAAAATGTCATGGATTATTTTCTGATTTAATTTGCTAATACTGTTTTGATGAATTTTACATTTAGTAAGTAAATTTTGCTGTTTTAGCAGCAAGACCAATACATGAATAGTATGGTAATTAGTTATTGCAGTAATTTGAAGTCTCCGATGAAATACGTGCAGAAAAATAAAAATTAGAATCTAAAATAAAACTCAGTGGAACTAGAGAAATTACTCCAGATTTACATTGCTTTAGGAACAGAATCAGATATTCCTTCTCTTCTTTGTATAAATAATTTTTAACTAACTCAAGTTCATCAGTTAAAATGTAATGAATAAATTAAATTAGTACTTTTCATCACATCACTTACAGAAAAGGACTTTCCACAGACAACTGGTTCCATGAAACTGAAAAAATATTTCTAAAATCAGTAAATGAAAACTTATATAATCTGTCAGCATTTGTCAAGAGTTTTCACAACTACTATTTTAATTCAGTACCTCAATAATAAAAAGTTCCTGGAATCTTCTCCTTTCTTCCAGAATGGCCTGGAGGTTTTCCATTCTGTTTGCCTTCTAGTCTGTTTTCTTGCAGCTACTCTTTTTTTATTATATCTGCTCTGATATAACTGCTTCTGGAAATTATCTAGTCTGTTCAGATTCATCTTATATCTTATGGAAGCAATGAGTTTGATCTACTTTGTCTTAGAAGGACATCTAACTGATTTTTAATTCTATGTCCAGTATGTAAGTACATATGGATTCATTGTGGCAGTACCTTTGGTTACCTCTTGAAGAACTCATTTTTATTCAGTCATCCATGAAGTATAGTGACTAGCTTGAATGACAAGTTTGCGTTCGCAAACTCTATCCAAGCTATGTTTAGCAAATGAATGAAAAACAAATGAAAGAGGACATTTCAAATATTTTTCATATATATAACAGAACTAAAAAAAAAAAAAAAAAGGCAAAAAAAACCCCGCAAACAAACCCCCCCCCAAAACCCCTGCCTAATATCACTGAATTTCTGCATAGAATCATCTAGTTCTTCTTCTGTAGGCAACACCTATGTTTTCTTTCCTGGAGGTTTTACTTTTAGTATTTTTAAGAAATGTGAGACAGGTTTACAGCTCCCTTTTTTTATTTAGACTCTTATTTTTCATATCCCATTACACTTAATGAGATTGGGAACCTGCATTTGAGTCTAGGAGCTATGAAACTGGCTCAGCGTATTGCATGCAACGCAAATAACTGGAAATCAAGTGGTGAGAGCAGGAGACGCATTAATTATTCATAGAACTAAATGTATTGAAGAGCCCACATTACAGCTCACAAAGGAGTATCTCTGAGTCCAGTGAGGAGTAACTGTCTTCAAATCCAGTTAAAGTGCACCTGACATACAAGAGGATGGTTCTCAAAGTGACCGTGAGAATTTTCAATAAAAGCTAGGGTTTTTAAAGAAGTTTCTGGTGCCCAAATCCCAGTGAAAGTCAGTGAGATATGGGAATTTAATTCCCTTTTTCAAATCATAGCTCAAACAAGTGGAAAGTTCTGACCTATATTATATTTTGAATTTCTGCCTATCTATCCTTGTTAAGAATTTTGTAACATTTACCATTGTATCTACCTGTGTTGTGACTGAAGCCTTGTCAAACTATAGGGAAATCCAAGACTTTTGGGGAAAGTGCTAGTATATTTACTGTGAACGAACACAAAGAAAGGGTCTTCCAATGTAACATGAATCATTTCTATCATTCTATCAGTGAAACCCAGGATGAGCTTATGTATATGGATGGTATTTTTCATCTGTATTTTCCTTCTATATTTTATAAATATTCATCCATAGTTCTCAGTCTTTTTTTCCAGTTTTCACTTCACTAAAAAGTTTCCAAATGGTGCAAAGTGGATTAAAGACTTCTGACACTGGGTCTTTAGTAACCCTTAGAAGCAGGCAAGAGATCAGTGGACCACATGTTACTCTAAATAAAAGAAAATATGAATAGGTTTCACTGCAACAGTGTTGCATAAATAAACACTACTGATATTTTTGTTGCTAAGAATCTTCTAGATGAGCGATATTTCATGGTTTCTGCACATTTTATTACTTAGTATCTTTTTACAGAAAATAGTACTGATTTATCTAAAATTTCTACTTTTCTGAAAGTGTCCAAAAATGAATATTGTATTCTTAGTATCAGTCTATGCCCCAAGGTGTATTATTAGCTATTGCTTGTAGGGATGATGTTGCTGCTTGGATAAGCAAAGCCTTTTCAGTATGCATTAATACAAATATATAATAGAATTATAAAGTTAGTTGATACTTCACCGAACATTACCAACCTTACAAAGATTATAAATGTTCAGTACTGCTGTGTTTTGGGTGTCTCCTTTTTCTGAGTTAGCTGGAACCTCCCATAATTTTCAATCAGTGAAAAATAATAGGAAGAATAGAGCTATTTTCTTCCTTTTTTTTTTTTTTTTTNTTTTTTCCTTTTCTTTTTTTTTTTGGCTGCAGGAGTATTTAATAGTCTAGAAATTGCCAAAAAACTGCAGTTTGATTCATTTACTTATGATTTTTCAGATGAAAGTACAGACTTAACTGCTGCAGGGAAAAACTACATAGTTTAAACCAAATCAGAATTGAGTGATTTATTTATTTATTAACAACATATAATTAACTATCAATCAGTGAACTATGTATTCAGAGTCAATGTTGGTAAAATAATGGATAAACCACATCACTAGATGCTTAGAAAAAGTTAAAAACCTTTATTAATTTCCAAACACCCTTCTATAACTAATCCCAAGAAGTTCTAATTGTGCATGCACACATGCATGCACACACACACACAGAGATACATGCACTCGCCCGTAGGTCTTGGAGGGTACAGACCCCCYTCACCTGGGCATGAGGGACCCCTGCCTGCACAACCCTGCTGTGGGAGACCCCAGCCCTGTGCCCCAGGCCTGTGCCATCCCTCGTTACCCCAGGGACCATGGGTGTGGTCCCCAGGGTGCACCTATGTTAGCTGTGGGCGAGCTGCATGTGGCTGCTGGCAGCACCCGTGGAGGGGGGGCATGGGACCACTTCTGGCAGGGTCTTGACTGCTGCTGTCCCCTCCGCTATCTCTCCCCACTGTCACAAATTTTCATGCTTCTTTTATTCTTCCTTTCAGGCTAAGTCCTCCTTTGTTTCCAACATCTCTTTGAAATGCCCTGGTTACTGTTTCATCTGGCTGATGCTCATGTTTCTCTTTAATATGATTTTGAGCAAATACGCCCCAGACAATTTTGCGTATTCAATCCATGTACACACTGTGTTCACCCCCATCTTTATGTTAACAAGTATTGATAATCAGGCTGTTTGCCAAAGGTGGGCCATACAAGCAAACCCATACATACAAAACACATTTTTAAGCAGTAGTATATCATCTTGGACAATGGTTTTCCTGGTCTGTAATTCAGCCATTGCCCCAAATACCTGTGCTAAGTTAATCTGATGTACAAGAAACTGCACATAGTAATATTCTGGAGCAACATTAGCACATGTATTAACATAATGACTTAAGCATTACATTTGAAACTAACAGTGTAGAGTGCATTTTTTTTTCTCTTATGAGTTGTTTTAAAAGGAAATTCTCCTTTTCCCCATGATTATGACACTGTCTTATATGTATTTTATACATATACATTATTCCTTTTGTCACAGTTCTGAGCTCTTGTGTAGAGATGGCTGTGCAGAACCTCACACCTATTTCCATGTTGCTTTGGTGAGGAGAGAAGTGGTAATTTGCTACATCAGCAAATGGATAAAAGTAAAATAGCATTGTATTAAAGCAGTGGAGGCAAAATTCCATGTGTCTTCAATCACACTCTGCTTCTCAGTGTATACTACATCAGGGAAGGAAGGAAGTTGGAGTATTCACAATCTGTGAAATCTTGGAATGCCAGGGTTTGAAGGTTTGGTTTGGGTTTTTTTCACTGCTTCTCAACTTCTCTGCACAATATGTCTATTTCTGTATCCATATGGTATCTAATATAATTGGACCTCAATCTAGGTCAGTTGGTAACTCTTTACTAAAATATTAAGTACTAATAAAACCTACCCTCCTTTTTAAAAATGTTGTACCTTTACTTTCGGTGTATATACTCCTATCTATTTACACCCAATACTGCTTGCCTTTGTTGTTTGTCTATCCTTAGTTATGTCTCAAATTTCTGAACAAAACTTGTCAGTGTCAGCTCTTCATTACTGAGAACACATGTGCTTTGCTTCCTTTTTATTAAGTTAATATTGTTTGGTTTGCTTTTTCTTCCGATTTCCTCTTTTTTTTTTTTTCTTTTTTTTTCTTTTTTTTTTGTTCTTTTTTACTTCCTGTTTCTTCCATCTTGCCGTGTGCTGAC
>JAYKAV010002803.1:77921-107921 GCA_035582835.1 Phoebastria nigripes
TTTTTTTTTTTTTTTTTTTTTTTCTTTTTTTTCCCCCCAAAACACAGTACATGAAGTATTTTATCTAGTGCTATAATAATAATCAAGCAGGAGTTTTCCTTTGGATTACATATAAGAAGGTATTTGATAAGGCTTTTTCCTCCTGCTTTTCAAAAAATATTGAAAACAAAAGCAGACTCAAAATGCTTTTATAATATAGAACTTACAGGTTTAATATGTCTAATCCAGAGTGTTAACAGTAAATTTAAAACTTACAGTAGCTCAGTAAAATCATTCATTTTTTATACCACTGAGAAAGAGATTAAAAATCAAAGAAAGGAAAACTTTACTGACCTAATGCCAATGAGCATACATACTGTGGACTTTGTGGAAGAGAACCTACAATCCTGTTCTATCATTGTCCTTATGAGAAAAAGGTCATGCAAATTCTGGTGCTGGAAAAATGAAGGAGATGATAGATTCTAAAATAAGGAAATGATGATAAATATATTCTCTTGCATTTGCATTTAACATTCTAGTTGATTGCTATTAGCATTAGGTTAAAATATTTATGACACTTGTTCTGGATAAATTGCATCAATATAATTTATTATTTAAGAAGAAGTGAGAATAATCTGCTTCAGTGAAGATAATATTGTTATTCATGCTGTTCTGATGAATACCAGCTTTAAACAAGTGGAAAAATGTTAAGTCTTTGTACACTCTTGATTTAGAAAACTGTAACAATGTTATGATTTTAAATATCTTTTAATTTAGAAGAGGACACTCAAAAAAGAGAAGGATTAAAATGTATAAAAAGAAGGAAGATGAATATGCCCCACAGACATCACTAGAGTATAGTTTGTCATAGATGTACCACTGTATTGGCACTGGGTCAATCAGATTAGCCCTTAGTGGATTTTACAGTCCTTCAATTGTTTAGAATATCATGGATTGTTCCTTACAAATGCATTTAAAAAACACAATATTAATGATGATAATGCACTTGTTTTTACCTGTATGTCATATAGATATTATTCAATTAGTGGAGCTTAAATATTACTGTGATAACTCAAATAAAGGAAAAACCTCCCAAGAATTTAGAGGTAGCAATTGACTAAAATAAATATATGCAAGAGTTTTGAATTGAAAATTTTATTTATTTGATATTTGAAAAAGTTTTATAATAATGCAGTTATTATTTGCTTAGAATCAGTCCATACAAATATAGAAAGARGACCCAATCCCTAGCTTACAAACTGAAGTTTATCCAAATGAAGATAGCATATTTCAGATATATAACACAGTCTACGGCCAGGCAAATTTTCACATGTCTTTTTAAATGTTACTTTACCCCTGGGTAATTATCAAAGAAAGAGTTTATGAAAGAAATTTGCACTAAAAAGTGGTCTGAATACGCAGGAGGAGTGAATGCTGTTTGTAATATACAAACTGTAAAAAGAGAGATGAAGGAAATAATCAGACTTAATAAAGTCATTTGAGATAAATTTGTGTATTAAGAAAGGGTACAGGAAACATTGGAACTTGAAAATTGGAACAGATGATACAAAATCAGAGAGTAATTCAGGAGGTGACTGTGGAATGGGCAGCACWTTTTTGTGGTACAGACAGAAAAGAAAACCATCAAGATTGCAAAAAGTGACAAAACTTGGCTTCAGTAGACAGTTCAGTGAAAAGCACGTTTCAAGCCTTGTGTGAGAGGAGCGTGTTGAAGTTGCTGGTCATAATGTCATCAGGAAAGGGATCAAAAAGCTTTAGGAAGAAAATGAAGGGAATACCACATTGAGATTGTAATAATGGCAAATGAGAACTTGTTATGAACTCACTGGGAGTTACGTAAAACAAGGACTGGAGAAAAGTTAAGAACAGCCAAAATATCTGGGAGTCATGAACACAGAACCCAGAAAAGAATAGTTTACTGATGACACTAGGGAGCAAGAAGAGCTCAGTGCAAAGAGAACAAAAAGAGAAACAACAGAATTACTGCCAAAATTGAAAATAAACAACTAGTTTCTCGGTTAGATGGGAAGAAGTTAGCATAAACATGCAACTTTGGAGAATAAAGGAAATGAAGGAACTGTACAGAAGCAACATTGTCCAGAACAATAGTGGGTTTTTTAAGCTTTAGCTGCAAACAATGTAGATAATACGGAGAGAGCAAGTCAACTGGCAAGGAATCAAACACAAAGAAATAAAGACAAGAATGCAGAGCTTAACTGTAGTTAAAAGTGAAGAATAAAATCAAAGAGGATATAGTTAGAAAATAAGACCACCATAAAAAGCTAAAGAAAACTTGTGACAGAGAAAGAGTAAGGCAATTTCTGAGAGGGTATGTTTAAGAAGTTTGGTTTAATGGCTGGTACAGAGCACCAGGGAGATGTATATATGAGGAAAGATGTGAAAAAAGTGAGAAAGAGTTGGATAATTTTTACTAAAAGATGTGATATATCCATCATGAGGAATGTGGCAAGACCTTATAGGAACTGAATGTAGAAAGAAGACCAAATTGCTTCCTGTCTGTTGTGAAGGAAGGCAGATTGTCGTGGTCTTTTTGCATAGAAGCAGAGTAAGAATGGGATTAAAAAAGAAGCAAAAGCAAGAGCAAGAGCAAGATCAGGATTTGGGATTAGGAGGCTGCATTAGGACTACCTCAAGGTACTGTCATTGGAAGGATTGCCAGGAGAGAATGTATCTTTTTAGAAGGTAGCTATCAAGTAAAATACTATTTAAAAGTCAGTCTAGCATTTCCTATGAACTTYTACAATTCTTTTGACACTGAGACATGTTTTTCAAAGCCTGTTCCAACTTCATAGTTTTTAAAGCTTGCTGAAGCATTCAGTAGGTTTTGTCCACTTTGTTTTTGTATAGTGTTTATATGACAGTCTCCATACATTTCCCATTGCATGAACATTGCAATTGGGTCTATGAAGATTTGTACTGACCTCATTGTGTCATCAGCTTGACATTATAATTTCATCTCCAGAGAAACATTGAAACACTTTTCATCATAATTTGATATTGTAAATGTGGTGACCATAGATAGTAATAAAAATTCCTTGCAATTGCATTTTGACATCATAATGTAATCTCCATAGTCTTCACTTGACATTGTGATGAGATTGTGGCAATGCTAACTTTGTATGAATGAAGCTGGGGCCATAGAATGAAAATTTTAAAGTACAGTTTTGTGCATAGTGAGCAAATGGTTATAAGTATATATATCTTATCACAATTAAATTTTTGTTAAAAATTAGAACACACTCTCTATCCATCTGAGGAATGGAGATCTGGAACAGTCCTTTAAGTGGGGAGATGAGAAGAATAATCATTTTTCAGATACAGCTTTATCAACTCATGAAAGAGAAAATACAGCATAGTTTGTGCCATAGCAGAGGCTTGGATACTGCGATTGGAAAGTTCTTTCCAGTTCCATTATCTTCTGAGGCATGTACATCTACCTTAGTCCTTGAGTAGTATAGGAGCAGGAAACAAACCTAATATGTTTATAAAAGAACTTTTCTATCTAGAAGCTGACAAATTTTTAATTTTAAACACACCATTGAAAGTATCATGCATGTTTTTTACATCGTGGATCTCATGTACATCAGCTGTGGTGTAAAAAAGAAGGGCATCCCTTGGAATAAAAAGACTGGTGCAGGCCTATTTGATTCTTTAACTTAAGTTTTAGAGTTGTTAAACGAAGTGACAGACTGCTTTAAACAGGGACTTTGATGCTCCTAAATTAGTCATTAGTCTAATATGAACTGGAATGACATTTTTTAAAAGTCAAAGCATTGCTGATTTTTGGTGGAATCTGAATTGATGACCTCCTGGTAAAATACATTTATCTTATTATTAGACCTTTGAGGCACTATATCACTTGTAACCTTTACTTGAAGCATTTTCTTGCAGATATCCTTCTGATTTTTGCAATACAGGGAACAGCAAATATTTAAAAAGAAATAAAAGATACTATCCCAAGATTATAACCGTGGTACTAGACAGACTGACACCTTGGAGTTTTGATCTTTTTTTGTGGACAAAAATGTAACTCTTTGCTAGAGTTTAATTGATGGAACTTGAATAAGGTATAGATATAACTCCCTGTCTTTCACAACCTGCCATTTTTTTGTATGTTTACTTCACCTGTCTGTTTTTCTTGAAAAGACAGTGTTTGGGCCCTCTTCTTTTCTTTTAGGACTGAATAGATAATATATTTTAAGTGTAGAATTATGTAAAGCTGTGGTTGGATGAGTAAAGCATGTGCTTAGAACTGTGCAGTTTGAAAGTCTAGTCCTAGCGCTTGAAAGAAATCATTTCAACTTCCTGTGCAGTTTTAGATGGCAAAGCTTGTTTTTAGRTGACAAAGCTTGTTTTACCTGCTGGCAGAAGCACACAAAACAGCTGGACTATTTTGTTTGAAAACAGTTTTATAAATTATCAAAAAAAAAAAAMCAACAAACTGTTTTTATCAACAGTCAATAGCCATGATCATGGTCCTTTCTTCAATAAATCACTTAAGGCGGTATTTTTTTTTAATTTCACCTCTATATCTGTGAAACAATCATTTCAGACCTCTTCTGTGTCTTGTAAGTATAGTCAAGATAATAAGGTTTTCAAATATCATGGTTATCAAGGATGTGAAGATACCTGATTACACTGATTGTTTACAAAGATGTTAACTGAAGAGCATCTTTCTCATGAGGACAATAATTATTTACCTCTGTAAGACATTTAAAACATAATAGTATAGAGGACAGGCTTAGAACCTTTAAAAAAATCAACTAGAATAGCACAAATGTATTAAATGTATAAAAATTATTTTTTTAAAAAAGTATTAAATGTATTAAAAATATTTTAGGATGTAGTTTTGCCATTGAGTCATATTGCTATAAAAAAAAAAAAAAAAAAAAAGTAAAGTAACAATTGACACTTTTTGAGCAAAAGTGTTTACATTCTATTTTCAAATGAGGTGAACCTAATTGTGCACAGATTCTGTATGTGTACGGTAGCTAAAATAAAAAAATCTCTTTTCCTGAATGACATAATTTTTTTTTTTTATATAATTGTATTTCTCTGAAGAGCTTGTGGGTTTTTTGTGTTAGAGTGAAATATACTGAGACTCAAAGCAGAAAGTTGAAATGAGCATAAAGAATGTGTGAGTAGACACTAACTTTGGAGAGAAACCGTGAATTTCCTGGGAACTGTTTCTAATTATTTTGATGAAGTTCAGAAAATTAGGTGACACACCAGCAGATAGATTTTTTCACTTGCACTTACTTTCATGAATAAGGAACATTGTAACACAGGATAGGACCAGTGCAAGTATACTGTGAGAACTTGTTCTTGCACTAGGGAAGGTTAAGATTCTCTTCAGAATTAAGTTATTTTACTTATATTGGAAAATAAATTTACTTAGAAATAAAAGATTGTTAGGATGTTGATAACAAACAGCCATGACATGAAGTATGGAAATAACAGCTGATCTATTGAAATACACTTTTATTTTGACTTTGAATGCATCATCAGGTTTTTTTTTTTTTTTTTTTTTTACTACTGAAGAATGCAGTGATGATATAATTGTTTTTATTTCTATTTTGAGTTAGTTTTTAATAATTTTGAAGACATGTTTGTAAATATGAACTGTTAATCAAAACCATGTGGCTAGCATTGACTTGAATGTTTATAAAAATCCTATTTAATTCTCATACAATTGCGTACAAAAATTATGGCATATTCTTTGCCCTGAATGAGTAGTAAAGAATTTGGATTTTCAATATGGAGAGGGAGCTTTCCTTCTGAAGAGGAAATGAAATTTTTCAAAAGAACAATTTTAGGCCTTAAGATATTACCTGAATATGCCTCACTTCTTCATGTAGAGCGTATAATCTATCCAGACCAATGATATCAACTGGGCTGATGAGTTCTCTCAAAAGCGATCTGTGCTTTTCCCTAATCCGTTTACTGGGGCACAGCTTCTTCACTAGTGGTCTGACAGGTAGTCTGCCAAAAGGAAAGCATTTTTAAATGGCCATTAATTCCAAAATGCTTATATCCAATGGACAGAGATTCTTTCTGCAGTCAGTTGGGAAAAGGGATTGAAGTCTGCTGGACTGAACATTTCTACCTCAGGAATCCCCATTGCACTGATACTGGGTTGAATCCCTCTCATTATTATTTCACAATTGAGATGTGGGCCCAGAAGAGTCCTTGCCAAGATAAATATTTACTTTTAACAAAAGTACTAGTGGCTACAAATTCTATCTGGCACTTCCATCTAGAGTAGACCTCACAGATGAATGGGGGATGTGGTTAGACCTGAACCAAGCAGAGGGGGGAAATTTTACAGGCAAGTAGTATGTCAGATCTAGAGTATTATTCCTTCTCATGTTATGCAGTGTGCTGACCTTGTTTCAATAGACCACATACAATTCCACCAGTAAAAATGAAAATTGTCAGCTTTTAAGTTTGGAAAAATCTTGTAGAGTACCTACAAAATTGTATATGAAGTTGCTTTTACATGGTTTCCACATAAGATGATGATAGTTGATAAGGTGCACCTTGATCACAGAGTCCAGGCAGTAATACAATTGCTGTTGCAAGTATTTAACACTGGTATGCTAAGGAATTTTAACCTTTCATTTTCTGTGGGATTTGTTATTTTAGATTCCAGATTTTTTTTTAATAGAGACTGAGAATCAGTTTACATGTGTGATGAAAAAAATATTTATGCCTGTCAGAATTCATATACAGTAAACGTACTCAGATTTGCAGATCTCAATTTTCTGATTTTTTAGGATAATACTTTAATTACTAAAATAGTTTAAGACTTACTTCAGTGCTCATACTGCCTTAATTCAGTACACAAGTAGGGCAATTGATGTGAATCCCAACATCTGGCAATCAGAGTGCTTTAATGAGTTACTTTTTAAAGAAATGTCTGTCTGCCGGAGGGGTCTATAATGCAATTAGACACATTAGCACTTTCTCAGTCATTTGGGGGTATTTTTCATGAGAAAATGTGATTGCTGCAAGCTGTAAAATGTTTGCACTTTTGGAAGATGAAAAGTCATAATACATTTGCATTTCAGCTTTATAAGGAAGATTTTGTTAGAATGATGTTATGTAATACATTTGTTGCAATTTCTTAGTATCTGTTTGCAAGATGTAAGAATTTAGTCTCAAGTGCTAAACTATCTACAACAGTGTACAGAGTTACAGGCTGCTTTGGCCAAAATTTTGTTTTCAGCTACAAACTCAGGAAAAAGGTTGTGATTAATAGAACAAACAATTTGGAATATATAGGCTGCTAATGAATTATTTAAAATTAAAGTCAACTATCCAAATTTAAAGAAATTCTTGAGAAACATGGAAACATCTGCATATCATTCTTGTAATTTGGAAAGGATTCAATTATCTTGATTTTTAAGGTTATTTTTCTTTTTTTTTTTTAATCTTAGACATATTTTATTGGATTTGTTAAAGCAGTTATTAATTTCATTCTTAGAGTTAAAATACGTAAGTAAAATTTCAGGACTTTTTTAATTAAACATATTACTACACAGCAATAGTTTAGCAGTTTCATATTTGTATCCACATCCTAAATCTCCTGAATATTCAGTAGTAGGAGCAAAGAGTAATCCTCTTGTTTCAGTGGAAATTGTGCTGGTATTAATGCTGAAAATTCTGCACTCATGCTGTGGCTTTTGAGAACACCTAACTTCTGAGAAAATTAGCTTTAGTGGTTAGGAACTAAATGCTTACAATAGTAAGTTTAAAGACGTGCATTTATACATTACTATACGCATTTTATGCATATTGTAATTTTACATATATAATTACACGAGACAAATATGTGCAAGGCTATGATTGTGTGAATAAAGCTTTTGACCTGTAAGACAAAAGAAGAAAATTAAGCTTAAAAACTATATTGAATATTTGCATAATGTGACAACGTATAGAAACCTACTTGCAATTAGTCCATTAAGAGGTAAACCCATTGCCTTCAGAAATTACATAATTTAAACTTATGTTACAGTGGAGTTTATCACAGCATTTTAAAATAAACTCAGTTGTGTGAATAAAGTGGAAATTTGATTGGGTTTTTTTGCAGTTGGGCTTCTAAAGTGTTAGGACAGGTTCTAACTGAAACACTGAACTTCATGTGCTTTTTGCCAACAGCCTAGGAATATAATTTCTGCTGATTTAAGAATCTGATGTCAGGGCATTAAGTACGCAATTAGCTTTAGTTTAAGTGATAGTAACATGCTGTAAATAAGATTCTTAATTGTGTTTGCAAGATTAAAATTCAGTCTCATTGTTTTTTTCCCTTACTACTTTGGTGGCTTTGTGGTATATTCGCATTGCTACCTCTAAATGAATGTCAACTTGTTTTACCTCGACTGCAGCCAATCGATACTTCATTAGGCTGAATTGTCTTGTGCCCATGCAACCTTGAAGCTGTGGCTTAATTACCACCCATATTATGCAGTGGCTCAGAAAGCTGTGCTCAGCTGTGTCAGTTTTGAACAAAAGCCATGCTGTTGCTTGTATTTAGGAAAAATGGACTTTTGAACTAAAGAACTATAATATTTTCTAAGTTAACAATTCACGATGATAACCTCTTTTATAACGTGTATGTTAGTTTGCAGTAAGTTTACATTTGAATAGATTTCTGCATATTGCAAAACTTTAAAAGACAAGTACCTTTGCTTTTCATGTTCAACCCATCGTTGATTTAAGATAATTTTAAATTAATGGCAAAGTAACATTCATCTGAAAGAGAAGACAGGAGAAAGTGCAGTCAAATGGCAATCATGACAAATGACATCTCTTGTCTGAGAGTCATTTTTCCTCACTAGACTGATTTGTCATCCCCACTTTTGACATTTTTCATCCTGCTATGAAATCACATTGACAGAATAAGATATTTCTACACTTAACAGCGGGCCATAGAAGATGGTTCTCTGCCTTCATTTATTTTTTGTATTACATTTAAAGGTTTGCAAAATTTGTAAGCAACTAAATTCTGATGACAAATTTCATTTGCTTTATAAAATATAAAGTTCACACTGCCCTATAATCGTAAAGTAAATGTTGCTGTTTCATTTGCATCAAGTCATTATACAACCTGGAGGGAAACAAACCTCTTCATGAAGAAAATTTTCCACTTGGGAGTATTGTCTTTTTCTAAGTGAGGATTATCAAAGCCAGCTGTAACAATGAGTATAAACTACCTAACTTTAACATATTGTGCCCATTACCTTGGACATGTCTAAAGACCTGTGGATAGTATTTGCAATTTCTTACTTCTGAACTAAAAACATAAGGCTCATCCATTACTGAATACCTTATGTCCATACAAATAGGTATAATTAGCTTTTCCCTCCATATAATACAAACTATACAGAAGTCACCAGCATTTTCTCTTAAGTTATGAGCAAGGTGTTGTGGTTTAACCCGGCAGGCAGTCAAACACCACACAGACGCTCGCTCACTCCCTGCCACAGTGGGATGTGGGAGAGAATCGGGAAAAAAAAAAGTAAAATTTGTGGATTGAGATAAAGACAGTTTAATAGAACAGAAAAGGAAGGGAAAATAATAATAATAAACAATAATAATAATAATAATAATAATAATAATGGTAGAATATACAAAATGAGTGATGCACAATGCAATTGCTCACCACCCGCCGACCGATACGCAAACAGCGACCACTACTTCCTAGACCACGCCTCCTATTTATATGCTGAGCATGATGTCACATGGTATGGAATACCCCATTGGCCAGTTGGGCTAGCTGTTCTGGCTATGCTCCCTCCCAGCTTCTTGTGCACCTGGCAGAGCATGGGAAGCTGAAAATTCCTTAACTAGTAGACTACTTAGTGTCAGTGTATCAACATTCTTCTCATACTAAATCCAAAACACAGCACTWGGAAGAAAATTAACCCTATCCCAGCCAAAACCAGGACACAAGGATAGACTGAAATACAGTCCAGAACTGCAATTCTCAGAGATCACATAAATGCAATGGGAAATGTAGTGATTTGTACATGTGGCACAGACTGCGATTCTTCTTTTTGTTGTTTGCTTCTTTTGTTTGGTTGGTTGGTTTTGTTTTTGTTTTTATCAACTGTCTCATGATTATTCTTCTGTAGACAAAAGCATACAGAGCTACTACCCTCTGTGCCTAATACCTTACTGAAGGTGAGGCATGCTGACCACAAAGTATGAAGGCCATTGTGTTAAGCAAACCATGTTTGGATGCTCAGAGCCTGGCAGTCCCCTTTAAACCTCTTTTACAAGAATCCAGTGAAGGAAAATGACAGACTATTTTTTGAGAAAATCTTTTTTTGATTTGTCTGATTGTTGTGCTTTATGAATTAGGTCTGTGGCTAGATATCACTGTTAGTGCAGTGTCTTCCAGCGTTCACATCAGACAACTACTAGTAACCTCTAACACTGTTTCTAATTAGCAGCATGTTGAGAATTTTCACACCCTTTGTAACATGTAAATGTTACTCGTTATACATTCCTTCTGTGTACAGTCTAGTATACATCAATTGCAGATCAGGCCTATAAAACATGYCAGAATTTTTACCAACAGTGTGAGCCTGCAACTTCATGCCAATATTCATGTATATTCTGTTGTATATTTGCATCTGCTCGCTCTTCTATTAGAGCAAAGTATGAACAAACAACTTTCAGATAATTAATTAGCAAAGCTTGTATAATTTATCATATGTTTTTAATTATTATTTTCTTTTTTGAATGAAAAGAGGTTGGCTACCTTTGGGACTCATGTTTGTTACAGACTTCAGCTGGCTCTGTTYTTATTCTTCACCCACATTTATCTCCTAACAGATTTCAGGCAAGGTTCAAATCATCGTCTTGTGAGAACAAAGATGACATCTCTGCAGAATTGGTGCCTGTCTTAGGGAATGCAGACACAAAACTTGTAGCCTATAAAAATCCTTCCTACCTATTCTATAGAAAGAAAGAAAAAAACCCTGCTCCAGTACCATGCATCTGAAGTGCCTATGGGTGAAATTTTTTATCTTATTTGACGAAAATTTAGAACTGTTTCCACATATACAGAGGTTTGACTAAGTAAAAGGAGACGGTGTACATTTCTGCTTCTAGACCTTTCTTAAAGTTGGAAAGAGTTTGTCTGATTTCTGTTAAAACAACTTCTCTTTCAAGTTTACATCTCTACATGTGAATGTGGCCATGATCAAAAAGCAGGACAGAAGGAAGGTGCAGTTCACCATTTTAGTCTACATGAAACAAAGTAAATCTGGGAAATTTCTCTTTATGCTCCATATCAATTCTTCTGTCACTTCTTCTGTTCTACTGATTGTATGCAGGATAGAAAGATATTGTAATGAGCATGGTTGATTCCATCAAATCTAAAGCAAGGAGTATTTGAATCTGAATAATGAATTACATCTGTTCTTAAGAATCTTTTGAGCAACTTTCTTAATATCAAAATGATTATTATTTACTTGCAACATTTCAGGAAATGAGTTTCCTGCATAACCACACTGCTGTATAACATTATACAGCCACAAGTAGTCAGGAATATGACATACAGTAAGTTCACTCTTCAGTCATGCTTTACGATGATCTCTCTTTACTCTCATACAGTTTCCTCCAGTGGCAGACAAACTTAAAACGGTAAAACTTTCCCCAGTTACGTTGTAGGTACRTTGATTGCACCTGTCATTCATTATAATACTATGAGGGAAGAAAACTTATGCTGTAATATGAAGAAATATGATATTCTGTACTGAAATAATGTGCGCATCTCAGCATTAATCCAAGTTCAATCTGGTAGGAACTATGAACTTTTTTTTTTTTTAATGATTCAGTAATTGAAGGCAACAAAGTACCTGGTCCTATTCACTAGAACATTAAACCGTGTTGGACATTGATATAACATTGAAGATCAAAAATGAGTGTTTAGGGACATGTTTTACCAAAACGAAAGTTACTGTCAAGGTACATTTTTTTTATAAGTCAGCTGCATTATGTCTTCAAAATCAGTTCCTGAAAAGGTAATGCTATATTGATCAATATTTACCCGGAAAAATGTACGTTCTGCAGGGACGAAATAATGAAAGGCTCTGGATTTATGCATTTTCCTTGACAGTGAACAGAGATTAGTAGTGGGCTTTGATGACTAAAACACGAGCAGTAAATGGTAAGTTGTCTCTTGATTTTGTGATACCCATATATCTACAGGGGAACTACAGGCCAGTCAATCATGGAACAGATCCTCCTGGAAGCTGTGCTAAGGCACATGGAGGACAGGGAGGTGATTCGAGACAGCCAGCATGGCTTCACCAAGGGCAAGTGCTGCCTGACTAACCTAGTGGCCTTCTATGATGGAGTGACTACATCAGTGGACATGGGAAGAGCTACAGATGTCGTCTATCTGGACCTCTGTAAGGCCTTTGACACGGTCCCCCACAACATCCTTCTCTCTAAACTGGAGAGGTRTGGATYTGAYGGGTGGACTGTCCGGTGGATGAGGAATTGGTTGGATGGTCGCATCCAGAGGGTAGTGGTCAACGGCTCAATGTCCAGATGGAGATTTGTGACAAGTGGTGTCCCGCAGGGCTCCRTATTGGGACCGGTACTGTTGAATATCTTCATCAGTGACATAGACGGTGGGATTGAGTGCACCCTCAGCAAGTTTGCAGATGACACYRAGCTGAGTGGTGAGGATGACACGCCTGAAGGACGGGATGCCATCTAGAGGGACCTGAACAAGCTTGAGAAGTGGGCCCATGTGAACCTCATGAGATTCGACAAGGCCAAGCGCAAGGTCCTGCACCTGGGTCGGGGCAACCCCCAGTACCAATACAGGCTGGGGGATGAAGGGATTGAGAGCAGCCCTGCCGAGAAGGACTTGGGGGTACTGGTGGATGAAAAGATGGACATGAGCCAGCAATGTGCGCTTGCAGCCCAGAAGGCCAACCGTATCCTGGGCTGCATCAAAAGAAGCGTGGCCAGCAGGTCTACTCTGCTCTGGTGAGACCCCACCTGGAGTACTGCATCCAGCTCTGGAGCCCTCAGCACAAGAAAGACATGGACCTGTTGGAGCGGGTCCAGAGGAGGGCCACGAAAGTGATCAGGGGGATGGAACACCTCTCCTATGAAGAAAGGCTGAGAGAGTTGGGGTTGTTCAGCCTGGAGAAGAGAAGGCTTCGGGGAGACCTTATTGCGGCCTTTCAATACTTAAAGGGGGCTTATAAGAAAGATGGGGACAGACTTTTTAGCAGGGCTTGTTGCGACAGGACAAGGGGGAATGGTTTTAAAGTAAAAGAGGGTAGATTCAGACTAGATATAAGGGAGAAATTTTTTACGCTGAGGGTGGTGAAACACTGGACCAGGTTGCCCRGAGAGGTGGCAGATGCCCCATCCCTGGCAACATTCAAGGTCAGGTTGGATGGGGCTCTGAGCAGCCTGATCTAGTTGAAGATGTCTCTGCCCATGGCAGGGGGGTTGGACTAGATGACCTTTGAAAAGTCCCTTCCAACCCAAACTATTCTATGATTCTATGATTCTATGATATATGTATATGGGCTGTAACAGTTAATCAGAACACAAAGGGCCAAACTGAACTGGAGATAAGTGATCTGCTAATATTAGATGATATGGGGCAAAATTCACCATTACTGCCTTTGTTTACTTAATGGCCAAAAGAAGGTGGCCAAAAATATTATATAAATTCTCACAAGTTACCTGTAACTTTTATCATCTTCCCACCTTTCTTTCCTTGTTAATAAGACCAAATAGAAGCGTTACGACCCATTTTGCTTTTACTGATCATCTTCCTCATCAGAGATGAGAGTGAATTCCATGAACTACAATTCAACAGGAATGTGCATCACTCTCATGAACGTCAGATGTGGCCTCATGTGAACCGTGACATATAAAAGTAGGGCAGCAGGGAGTAGGGAAGAGATTTTCCTTATGTATGCAATCATGATGAGAGAAGTATAAAATACATTATCCCAGGGCAATGTCTGCAATTTAAAATTATTGGAGTGGGGGAAAGAACCTTAAAATATTTTTAGAGTGGGAGAAAATATTTTTGAGGGAATAAATAAAGCTTTGAATTTCCTTCATTTCTGAAAAAAAGGTAATAGGGAAAGGTTGCCATAATACTTTATGAACACTTGAAGGTGTGTTTATAAACTTTAATCTTGAGAAAATGCATAAGAAGGAATAAATATCCTTAAGCTGAAGTAAAGCAAATTAAAACTAGAAACATGCAAACTTTATCTAAAAATATTGCTGTGGCAAAACTGAAGCTGTAATTTAAACTAATCCAGGTTACTGATCTGAAGAGATGGTTAACTGCGTGAAAACTAAAAGGCAGT
Organism: Phoebastria nigripes; assembly: GCA_035582835.1. Taxonomy (NCBI): domain Eukaryota; kingdom Metazoa; phylum Chordata; class Aves; order Procellariiformes; family Diomedeidae; genus Phoebastria; species Phoebastria nigripes. The sequence goes on from JAYKAV010002803.1 coordinate 92,312, forward strand.
CAGATGCCTTAGGTCAGACTAGATAATCCTAATAGTTCTTTCTGAGTTTAAGGTATATGAATATATGAATCCAACACTCCACATGAATTCATTTAAATACCACACAAGGCCTCACTGTTGGCAATGATAAACTAAACTCACACCCAAGTACATTGAAATATCTTCCTGAATGTCCCACCCTAAAGCCCTCCCACTCAAAAAAAAAAAAAAAAAAAAAACTAGTTGCAAGTTGATTTCAGGATATAAACCTAGACATATAAATTTTCATTATGAATTATTTTTGTCACATAATTGGCAGTAAACTACAGAAATAGACAATAATCAGGAGTAAAACAGTGCAAGTTGAGACAACATAATAGGATTATTTCATCTCACCTGTCAGACAGGAATGTTTTTATTATTGCAAAAGAAGAATGTTAAAGAACTTATTAAAACATTAGAATTGTTTGGTGTACTTAAGAAATCTTGGTGAACAGAAAAATTTTAGTCAGAATGTATGTTAGCTATAGTACATCTTCAGTTAAATCATTGAGCAGATTTGAATGAAATATCAACATGTAATTTCTAAGTGAAAGAATGCAAATTTTTACCTTTGAAAGCAAAAATGTGTTTAAACCATATAAAACTGTTTTTAAAATATATAAATAACATAATTTGCAACCAAACTTTATAATTTAAAGACATTGGTTTTTTTTTTTTTTTTTTTCAATATTAATTATAACTTAAACAGGCAGTTTATTCACTGATATTAAAACTCAGTTTAATATAAAGTTTGCTGTCATTTTACAGGGCTATTTATTTGTTTTCTTTAAAAAAAAAAGCAATGAAGCGTCTAGCAATTATTATTATATTTAATAATTTATAACATTGCAGTTAGAGAGGGGTGAACAAGGCTGGATATAATAAAAACTCTCATTGTTTCATACAGTTTAAGGCCAGAAGGTTCAATAGATCATCTAATCTGACCTCTTGTATATCACCTGAGATAAATCCCCAGTGAATCCTAGCTCAATCATATACAAACTGTGCACTAAACCTACTTTCATTTTTAGGGTTAACTGAGTAATTTTCATTTAACTACATAATTATTTCCAATTAACTGAATAATTTTCTTTGTTCATCTCTAGAACTTCTGGTTCTGTTGCAGCTGGAGGTGCATCCACTGTGATGGTGGTTCTTTCTGGGTGAAGTCTTATGTTTTAAGAAGACTGGAATATGACATTTGTTTCCAGTACTGGGTCAGGATATGAAGCCACTGTCGAATCTCATTATAAGCACTATTCCAACCAGTTTTGATCATATACTATGTTTCATCTTTTTTGAGTCGTAGAGATAATGGAATCACAGTGCTCATTCCCATGACACATTATGGCAGAAAGGGTGTGTGCTTCTGCACCTTTGCAATCAATGGATCGACTGTAGAGCCTCCTTCCTTGTGGGGTTTTCATAATACACTGAGCCTTTAGTTGGACCTTAGTACCCTCATCAATTTTCATCCATTGCAAAGAAACTTTTTGAGACCAATTTTGCAACCTTTAGTTTGGCGTCTTGGTGGTGTTAAGCTCCTAAAAAGTCACAAAACAGAAAACTTTTTGGAATGGAGTTGTGGATATATTCAGATGAGGAATTTGAGTAGGGTAGCATTTGATACTGAAAAAGACACTAAATGATGAAGTCAGAAGAAATTTAGGGAAAACGGTCTGTCAGAATAGTTTTGCGTGTTTCAAAACCTTTTCTGATGTTCAACTTACCTGAGAAAAATTGCATTTCTCCTGTTTTGTCTAGGTTTGTCATGGATGATAAGGTGTTTGTTACTGGTGCTGTTACTGGTATACATACATAATCAATATTATGTATTGATTCCCTCCCTTCCCTCTAAGATTATAGGCAGGAAATTACAAAAATATGAACAAGACCCTAATCAGAAAAAGGCCACCTTCAACTTTTGAAAGATTTTTCTTTTTAAGGAAGTGTTCGTTAAATAATCATTGTAGTGTGAGCACCTCTAAGTCAGGGAACTTGCTGGGGCTGATTATGTGGTCTTTATGATCTTCCATTTTCATCTTTCCTGCTATTCCTTGCCTTATTTTGCTTTCTCTAGTATATAAAACAAGCTCTAAAAACAGTTTTAAAGAATTTCAAATATCTTTGTCTTTTAAGGTCTTTCTTTTAAAGTTACCTGTGAACTGTTGCATTTAATCGGTGCGCAACTAAATCTGTACAGAGACAGTAGGGTGTACAGACTCATTGGCTCCTTTTGTATTGTATTTCATTGTCAATATTTTCTTCCCTGTTTTTAAACTAGAGTTGAGTGAATATAAATCTGATGGACTACATTCTAAAAATGGAGAGTAAAAAGATTGGTAAGCAGTGTTCAACACATTAATTCTAGGATAATCATGTGTAAGGAAGGAATATGTAAATATAGTGATGATTTACCAAAATGAGTACTATATCTTGTAATTCAGCTTGTCACATGGTGCTAGAGTCAAGAAAATAAGGAAACCATCATGTAGGTATTTAGGGCTAAATTTTGCTTTTGGTTTAAGCAGCTGGATTTAAGTGACTTATTTATACAGGGGCATTATTAGACACTTTGAGTGGCTTTGTGCATTGAAAACCATAGGGAATAAAACACCATATGAAATTTGATCATCATGCGGGCAGTAGATTTTTCTGCAAAAAATATGGAAATAGTTAAAAGGTTTAGCATATCATGCATTATCATGTGAAACAGATTCTGAATTAGAGTGTTAGACTGGAAGAACTGTCTTAGAGAAATAAAGAAAAGACGTACAACATCAAGAAGCTTGTGCTGATTCTCATTCATTGATGGCAAGCATGTTAGACTCAATCATTTAAAATAATGATTTTATAAGGAGTAATTTTAATCTTAATTTGTGTATGTAGGCATGTTGACACTATTTACTAGACGTTCGACTCGGATGTCTAAGCTATGAGCTTTGTCTCCTAAAGTTCTATACCAAGCTAATGGGGAGAGCCATCTCCAGAAGATCAGAATTGGAGCCTATCTTTATGCTCTGTAGACAGCCTTCTGGATGAGACTTTCTCTTCCATTGACTGTACAAAAAACTTAGATGCCTGCAGTAGGTGAAGTGATTACACCTGGAAAAGTTAATATTATGATCAGTAATGGTCATATACATTCTCAGATAGAACACAGGTGATGGCCAAAACATGCTGATCTTCAAAATAATTGTACACTATTCAGAAGTAAGAATGTAGGAGTTGGTTATTTAGGTTGGATGAACTTGGCTGTTCTGTGAAGTTTATTTTTTAATAGACTAGCACAAAATTAAAATTGAAATAAAGTTTAATATGAAGTTCTAAGATAGTTTAAAATTAAGAAGTGCTACTGGTGACTGTGAACAACTCCAAAGAAACTTACTTCTATTGTTTTATTCCCTTCAATTGTAGAAAACCCAAAGCCTAACAAAGTTTGCAAGCAATAATTCAAGGTATAAAGTATGTTCCTTTGCTAACATTCTTACTACTTCAGTGTCAGCTTGACAGCTGACCCTCGAATTAGAAACCTATGTAACAAATCAGCGTCTAAAAAATAACAAGACACATAAAAATTAGTTTCTTGTTCTTGATTTCTAGTGTAATATACCACAAACATACAGTACATAACTTCCATATTTCTTCTATTTGAGGTTCTTAAAGAGTTTGAGGGGTAGTAGGCATGCTTTAGCGTCCAAGTCTACTTGCCCAGGTAAGTGAACTAAAATGTTTCCTTAGAGCTTACTTTTTAAACTTTCTTATCAGGAGAGGTGATTTCTATGCATCCAGTTTACAGATTGAATTCCTATAGGACTGAATGCCCCCCAAGATATAAAGGAACTTAAGCCCTTATTATGACAAATCCAAAGTACTTGCTGACCCTACCTCTCTCTGCCCATTTTTAGATAAAATGGGCAAAATTCTGTGCTTCTTTAAAGAATGTTTGTGAGAGTATCACTACTAGTACTTTTCTGGTAACTAGACAATGCACAGAAGTGTATAGATCTGTAACTGCCTCAGTAGTAATTTCCATTTCTCTTTATCCCATGGGTGATGAGCTGATGCTTTTAACTCCAGAGTCTCAGGCTTAGTCCCAGTAGGTGACCCAAGCAGGCTTGCTTTCTTGGCTTGGAAATGCTGCTACCAGCAGTCTTGGGCTCATTCACAAATCATTGCATAATGCAGTGAGAGAGACAGTGTTTTCCCTCTGTGGGCTGCACCTCATAAAATACAACAATGTATTTCCCCATAGAAGTTATTTCCATAGCTGAAGTGTGGGAGGTCTATATTCTGACCCTTATGGGTACAGCTCACTCAAGAATCACTTAGGAAAATGTGAATAAATTAAGATGAGAACTCAGGAAATATTTGTGCAATAACACTACAAAACGTACTTATGGGCACATTTACTGTGTACATAGTAGTTCTAGTGCTGACTTTTAACAGTCCTACTTGGTGACAACTGTCTCTTTAAGAATTTGGCATTGTATAATTTGGGACTGAAGATGATAGACACATGTGTGGGAGATGTTGCTTGTTTGTGTGGTAAGTGGAGGACTGTGCTTCTGTAAGCTTCAAAAGGTCAGAACTTGATTTAATAAACTTATCTTCCCAGAAAACAAGCTTTCTTCTCGAATGTGTAACATTGTTAGAGAACTGCACGTCTAGAGACATTGCTAATAAATTTGTGAGACCTTTGGCTGTATCCAATGCTGTCTTTAATAGTCATAACTGACTTTGAATAAGCCAATATCCTTAAAACAATATTGCCTGATCTGTAGGCTTTAAATCACCTCTACCTTATGCAGTACCACTTATGAAGGTGTAAACCTGGGATTCCCATATATTCCATATGCCTTTATGCTCCACTCTAGTATATCCTTTTATCACTGGTCTAGTAGCGCCCTTGTTGGTTGGCACTAATAATACCTTAAAATTCCTCTTCCATTTCTTGCTCACTAACCACCAGTACTGTACTGTTACTGTTATAAATGTCCTTAGCCCCTCTGTATCATTTCTGCTTTTGCCACACAGTAATTTTTCAGCCTACGTTGGCTACATGACAGAACAAAACATCCTACTCAAGGTGCTCTTTATGTTTTCCTCAGGTTGAGATGCCTCTGAGGCAAGGTGATTGTTGTCCACTGGAATATATTAACCTCAAATCCTTGGATGACCAATAGGACTTAAAGAATTTTCTGATATGATCTCACCTTTGGTGTTCTCTGATAAGACACCTATCTTCTTGCTCATTGGACTCTGGCCACTCTCAGCTTCTATGGCTTCATAGGCAATATACTTGGGATGAGAAATCATTGCTGGGGTAGTAACCACAGGCACAATACAATACTGCAGGCATCATAAGTGGGTTTGCATGACATGATCCTTAATTTTGCCGGTATAATGCCTAATTCAGAGGCATGTGACACCAGCAAAAGATATTTCTTTTTCTGCTTGCTCTAGCAGGTTTCAGAAGACGATCATGGGTGCTCAGACCAGTTACATCATTGTCTAAATAAGTGATGGCCACATATTCAGGATTTCTAGATTATTTTTTCAATTAGCTGAAAAAGAATCCTTTCCTCCTGAAGCAAGGAGCTTCTAGGGCATATGGATGGATATTGCCTACAATGATGGTGAGACTACGAACACTTCTTTATAACATGCATTTAGATCTTGCAAACTAGCACTTTAAATGTTTTCTAGACTTCTGCTGCTTTAGCTGTGGTGCGTGTACTTGGCAAATGCTGTGCCTTGCTGCATCCTCTGTAACCTTTTTTGGGTCAGAGGAGACGTTTTTTTATAAAAACTCTTTATAAACTAACCTAGGAAGCCCTTCCAGGACATCTTCACAACACTTAATGATGGTTTTGGATTCCAGGAGGGAAGACTAGTCAACAAAGACATATTGATATATCCCAGTTTCAAAGTGATTATTATATCTAAATGAAAACATTATGGCCATCATGTCCATGTGTATTGTTGTCTTACATACTTTCCTCTTGCTTGTTCTCATCTTCTCCCAAACTGGTGACCAAGACAATGACTATCTGAACTATCACAAAAACTTCAGAAGAGGGGACTGGAAAAGTGGAGAAGTGGAGGAGAGAAAGCTAGATCTAATCTGTTTGTACTGTGTCGTTAGGTCCCAGTGGATATGCCCTGATTCTGCTGGTTCAAAGTCCTCTTTCAAACAGAYAGGGACATATGAGTTGTCAATTATTTTTGATGTGTAGTACTTGGGACCAAAATACATCCATCCCAGACTAGGTTAACCTGGAGTGCAATAGACCCTAGCCTGGATCTCACTTTCCCGTTTCAGCGTGTTCATTGATTTCCAGATGATAGGACAGTTTGAGGAAGTGCTATGCACTTAGAAGGATTCTGCTAGAGCTGGAAAAAAAACTCCTCAGCTTGACCCATTGTGAACTGCTCCTCTTAACCAACTTATGAAGCTGCTCACATCCCATGTCCTTGGTATGGAGCAGGGAGAAGGAACTGAGGTTAAGGAGAGGTACCATGTGTCAAACTCTCCACATTTTTCAATAACACTTCCAATATACCTGCATGATTATGAACTGGAGATGGACTGTAAATAGACTGGGGAATACTCTTGCATATGGCTAAATAGGTAGATATTTTCCTGGGACAACTCCTGTGACAATGGACAGGTCCAGGGAGTGTTTTTGAATACCACATTTAAGATTAAGAGTGTGTCAAAAGTAGGTATGTCCAGATGTGAACAGGGACAAGACCAGAGTTACAACTGGACAACCAGGAGATCAGGCCCAGTCAGCATGGGTTTATGAAAGGCAAGTCCTGCTTGACTAACCTGATCTCCTTCTATGACATGGTGACCCACTTAGTGTATGACAGAAAGGCTGTGGATGTGGTCTACCTGGACTTCAGTAAAGCCTTCGACACTGTCTCCCACAGCACTCTCCTAGAGAAGCTGGCGGCTCATGGCTTACACAGGTGTACTCTTCGCTGGGTAAAAAACTGGCTGGACGGCYGRGCCCAGAGAGTTGTGGTGAATGGAGCAAAATCCAGCTGGCGGCTGGTCACAAGTGGTGTTCCCCAGGGCTCAGTTTTGGGGCTGGTCTTGTTCAATATCTTTGTCAATGATCTGGATGAGGGGATTGAGTGCTCCCTCAGTAAGTTTGCAGATGACACCAAGTTGGGCGGGAGTGTCAATCTGCTCGAGGGTAGAAAGGTTCTACAGAGGGACCTGGACAGGCTGGATCGATGGGCCGAGGCCAATTGTATGAGGTTCATCAAGGCCAAGTGCCGGGTCCTGTACTTTGGCCACAACAACCCCATTYAATGCTACAGGCTTGGGGAAGAGTGGCTGGAAAGGTGGGACTTGGAGGTGCTCGTCGACAGCCGGCTGAACATGAGCCAGCAGTGTGCCCAGGTGGCCAAGAAGGCCCATAGCATCCTGGCTTGTATCAGAAATAGTGTGGCCAGCAGGACTAGGGAAGTGATCATCCCCCTGTACTCAGCACTGGTGAGGCCGCACCTCAAATACTGCATTCAGTTTTGGGCCTCTCACTACAAGAAAGACATTGAGGTGCTGGAGTGTGTCCAGAGAAGAGCAACGAAGCTGGTGAAGGGTCTAGAGAGCAAATCTTATGAGGAGCAGCTGAGGGAACTGGGGTTGTTTAGTCTGGAGAAGAGGAGGCTGAGGGGCGACCTTATCACTCTCTACCTGAAAAGAGGTTGTAGCCAGGTAGGTGTCGGGCTCTTCTCCCAAGTAACAAGCAATAGGATGAGAGGAAACGTCCTCAAGTTGCACCAGGGGAAGTTTAGATTGGATATTAGGAAAAATTTCTTCACCAAAAGGATTATCAAGCATTGGAACAGGCTGCCCAGGGAAGCAGTTGAGTGACCATCCCTGGAGGTATTTAAAAGATGTGTAGATGTGGCGCTTAGGGACATGGTTTAGTGGTGGACTTGGCAATGTTAGGTTAATGGTTGGACCTGATGATCTTAAAGGTTTTTCCAACCTAAATGATTCTATGATTCTATGATTCTACATTGAACTAGCTTGAGTCATCAATCAAGCCATCAAATCACTTGACTTTTATTATGACCCATTGGAGCCAAAAGAGGCTAAAAGACACAAGGAGAAGTATTTAGAGGGGAACTTGACCTGCAAAAGAGTTGGAGTAAAACAACTGTATGGATCCTGATTAAAATTTGTTGCAATCCAACTATGATGATTCATGCTAATAAAAGACTTATCTGTCATTATGGCTATGTGGCCATGTAGAATAAACTCAGGATTCATCCCTAAGAGACAGAAAGGCTGATAGTGGAGCTACACAATAGACAGCAAACATGGAGTGTTTCTAGGAAAGAGCAGTACTGAAAAAAGTCAAGAGTCTTCATAAAAGAAGATACATCTATATATATATATACGGATTGGGGCTTGGACTAGATGGCCTTTAAAAGTCCCTTCCAACCCAAACTATTCTATGATTCTATGATATTAGGGCATCTGATGGTTAACTTCATGTGCTGAACAAAATACATCTCCAAGGAGGGCACAAAGTAGGTTAAAYGGAGGATTTAAACAAGAATAAGCAATTCTCTAAGTAAAAAGTGGTGATGCAGGTCAGTTTTTAAGTGGCCTAAACAGTGAGGTCAAAGGGTATTTGTGGGAGTAGAAAGTTTTGTTTATAGTCCTTGAGGATCAATTTAGGCTTCAGATATACTATGTGGTCATGTGTTCACATAAACAGCTTAATTTACTATAATGAGTATTAGATTTTGCTGAGAAAAAACACAGTCAATAAAAAGACAGAGATATCAAATTCAAGGTGCTTTCTTTAGAAAATATGCAAATACGTGGGTCTGGCAATTTAATGCAACTGGGTTTTATTACTTGAATTCATTCAAAGCTGTAATTCAGTTTTTGACTAACAAGATGTACAAACAAAAAAAGCCTGGTAAATACTGGAAAATCTGGCTGTTACAGAACTTAGATRATGGAAGCAATTCAAAGATTAAGTTTATTTGGTGAAAATGAAGCACTGCAACATTTTCTTCTTACTACTAGGAAAAAAATGAAGTTACACTAGTGAGAAATATTTTTTTCTTTTTGTCCTCAGCATCACAAACGTGAAGAAGATAATGAGAAAGAAAGAATACGTAGTCTAAGAATTTGTCTCATCTTGTGCTAGACCTCAGCATCTCAGCTGGTCATCCTAGGATGCCTCTGTAGTCAGTGGAGAGAAATACAAATTTTTAAGAGGTGATTTGTCTCACATAGTTTAGACATTTACTATAGGGATGAAATGGATAGCAACCTGAAAGTTTCTCTCTCCATTTACAGGACAACCCAGACATAGATGACTGTATTCTCAGACTGTATACTTTTTGGATCCCAGTTCTTCAGTCACTTATGTTTCTGTCTATACCATGAGCATTGCTTCAGTTCCCACATGTTTAATGACATTTCTGCAGTATAAATATGTACCCCAGGAGGGCAGAATCCGGTGCTTTCTGATAATGATGAGGTTTTCCTTCTAATTTTTTCTCGTAAATTGTCTAGCAATTTTCTAGTAGAAGTTAAGTATCAGGACAATTTGAACGCTATTCTTTGAAGCTGAGAATGAAAATTAGTGTAGTAGTATATGTAGTGTACTCACACTGTGTTTTATATAGAAGATGTCTGGGAATTCTGAAGGGCTCCAGTTCAAAATACAGTGATGAATTCAACAAAACAAAATAGAAAGGGGAAAATGCTTTCAGTAAGTTTCAGCTTTCTTGTGCATGTAAGTCCTTATAGATTTTGTGAAACTCCATAAACTCTGAAACAGGCCATGAGCAATATTAGTTCTGGAGGTGCTTGAGCAGAAGTAATTAATATAAATCAAGAATATACATATATATGTGTATATATAGAGAGAGACACTCAGGAGATGCAGAAGAGTGAAACCAGTCTAGTAAAGAAATAAAATATTTTCGTTATTTAAATAAATCAAGCCACCTTTACTCTGGGGGGAAGGATGTGAGAAAGATAGTAGAAGCACACAAAGAAGTTGAATATAGACTTATTGAGGTATCCCAAACAGAACCCTGACTTTTGATTACCTGGAAGTATAAAATTTGAATTGGATCTTGGAACAATGGTATTGGACTGAATATAAATATTGCCAAATGAGATACGAGATTGCCATGAGATACGTCAAAAGCAAGAGAAAAGGAACTTGAACTCTAGCTGAAAAAGTACCAGCTATTGCAGGAATGTAGAGATGTTTGGGGGCAGGAGGTGGGGACTCGTTTGTTATACATAGTCACTCCCTGGAATATATTGCGAGGGAGAACACTGAAACCACAAATAAGAATTATTTAGGCTGTAAGTTTTTTGGGGCAAAGGTTGGTTCTTCTTATCTGTTTGTACAGTGCCTTGACTAATAGACGCTTATCTTTGTACACAAATGATAACAGGGTTCTTTACAGTGTTATACACATATGCATATATAAAAATATACACACACTTATATATGTGTAACTGTTTTAAACAACAAAAGAAAAGAAAAGAAAAGAAAAGAAAAGAAAAGAAAAGAAAAGAATAATAATAATAATAAATAATGTAATTGGACAATTTAGATAGGATTCCAGACTTTACTCCTCTTTACTCTCTCCCAGTTCCTGAAGGATATAACATACTCCCTTATTCACTTGCAGTTTCTGCACAATATAACAAGGCATTTGTGGTAAAATACATATCTCAAAAGGTTTGGAGTTTGGGAATAGATTCAAACTATTCAGATTGTGTTGGTCTGTAAAATTGGTTAGAAATCTCATGAGAACAATGTTCTCACATGMGATTTCTGGTATTTTCTTCTCTGAGTCAGATCATAAATACTGCAAAACCAATTTTTTTTCGGAAGTATTTCTGCATTTCTGTTCTCAGATGGAAATTAGAACTATGGATGTGTGTGAAAATGAATAATAATGGAGATAAAAAGTTAACCAAACATTTTAGAAAGTTTTTAAATTTTGGTAAAGATTCAGAGACTTTCGGGTTTTTTTCCAGTGCTGCTTGCTCATTGAAAGTAATATACTCTCATTTTTCATTCGCACTTCACATGTATTGCAGTAGATCACTAATACTCCATCTATATGTATATGCTATCAGTTTATTAAGTTTTTAATTATATAACTTTTCATGTTTGGCTTCTGATCCTCTCTTCGTGCCTTTCAGAATGGTTCTATTCAACAGCTTTTGATGTGCTAGGAGCTTAAGGACTGAGTTGCCACTGATGCTGTTTGCCAGCAGCAAAGGGAGCTTGGATGTGGCATGACTTTAACTCCTGACCATGGAGACTGATAGGCCATAAGATATTAAGCTCCCGCCAATTTCTATTTTCTCTTTCAAAGATTGCTAACCTCATCTCCCCAGGGTCTGCAACTCCTGCCAGCCTTTAAACCAGCAGGAGTAATATCTGTCTCTAATTCGTAATTACTGGGGCTCTGTCACAATGAGCTGGATCAAGCATTGTTGGTGCTTGCCTTTATTTAATTAGTGAGTATGTGCATTTGTAGTGGTGAGAAGTACAACTGGGTGGAAACGTAACCTCGTTGCTTTAAAGTTATTTTTCTATTTCTCTTTTGCATGTGTCTTTCAATTGCCATGTCCATAATATACAGCAGATCATTATCAGTAGTGTTAATAATATTCAATGCTGTGCATATTTTTCAGCAAAATTTGTATTGCGAAAGAAACAAGGATAGCACCTTGTAGAATTGAAACAGACAGTCTGCTCCTGAATTCTTACCTCTTCCCTGTGCCTACTCCCTATTATTAATGTATATTATTACTTCAAGTATGTCAGAAAAAGAGACAAACAGTCAGAGGCAGAAATTTCTCCCTAATTCACTCTGCCTAGCCAGCAAAATGTAACACAAAATTATTCAGGGGAAAAATACAATTTTCTGTCATCTCTGCCATACACTGATAACAAAGCTACAGGCTAATATGTTTTGATATTTTTGTCACTCGTTTATCATGTGACCTTTCATGCTATCATTAATACAGCTGAGGGACAGAGCAGATACACTGAAATAAGGGTGTGGAGAAGTCAGATTGCTTCTCTAACAACTAACGGTCAGTCACAGCAATTTATGCTTTTCTTCAGTATAGCACTGACTGAAGAAGAGAAATTGTTATTAAAATTTGATATTACTGTCTAGGCTCTGCCATATAGAATTTGCAACTTTTAGCTATGATGGGAATACTGGGAGGGGGGAGGTTTAATAAATTTCCCTTTGAATTATGATATTAATACAATACAACATGCTTGCTCAGATATTCAAAGGATATACATGGGGAAAAATCATACTCAGGACACTCCAACACTGGATATTAGTCATAGTCATAGTCCAGAATTGTTATATCCAAGAAAAGTATTTTAATAACATTGGTACAATCACCTTGCACTGGCTCAATTAGAACAGTTGGGTTTTGTAGGGGGTTTTTTTGTTTACAAAATTCCAGCTACTAATAGCATTGCGTACAATTCAGCAATATTTTCAGGACATCCAAGAAAGTGCAATGTGTCTTTTTTTATGTGTGTATATCTTTTATGATAAATGATACCTGGTATAAATTTGCATTTGGCTTTACACCATTTCTGACAATGGTCTGACTTTTTATGTTGCCTGTAGAGTCTGGTTTGTTAAAATTCCAATATAAAACTAATTTATATTTGACATTAATGAGTTAAGAAACGTTTTATACTGTACATCAGAGCTGAGAGAGAACTTTACAGCATTCTAGTAAAAGCAAATTACTTCTGAGTATAACCATTATGTAAAAAATGAAAAATCTTTCACTAACCTAAGCTAGTTGTCCTTTCAAAATCCTGTGATTTTTAATGTTTATATTAAGAAAGGATTGAAAATTTAACAAAGCCATTTTTTCTCTTTTACCTTCTGTTGGGGGATTGTAATTTAGCTACTTGGAAGAGATCTTCTTCGTCAGCGTGCATGTCTGTGCCAGGTCAGAGTAAATCATTATATTCATTGATAAAAGATTATTAAAATAATTTAATTATTTAAAACATTAAGTATGCTGCAAACTAATCTATTTAAGAACTAAATAATGTTTTTCTTGAGCATGACTTCTTTGGGGAGTATTTTTTTAAGTGCACTAGAAAGTGACCTTTACATGTGAAAGAAAATAAGTAAGGATGAGTTTTAAATAGGAGGATTTTTAAATAGGTCCCAGAGAGAGGCTTGTACACTTGGAATGAATCTTTTTGCATTAGATCTGACTGCAAAGTGAAAGTTTAAATTTCTCATTTCAAATGTAAGGACCAGATTTCTGGAAAACATATGCAAATGAATATTGAAATTGCCAAAATATCAATTGACTTAAATTTGACTACTTCTGTGAGTAAACTGACACGTGTTTGCAGAAGTGAACCCTAAATACATTAATGAAAACAGTGGCTGTATTAGCATTACTTAGAAATATGATTTGTTGAATGCATTACTTAACATTTTGTAATAAACAAACACATAACCTGTATTGTTTAAYATTTTTAGCATGTATATTCAAATGGACTGCATACTGTATGCAGGCAAATGTTTATATACATACATGCATATATATAAAGTGAATTAATCTATTTGCATTCTTAGTATCTGATTGTGTGTATGGATAGTAGTGTTAGATAAAAAATGAAAAGCCTGTTAAAGTCATGCAAACTTTAGAACATTCTACAGCAATACTTTTATAGGAGGTAAAGTTTTTTACCTTCTAGTATTCCTGTAACAATGTTCTTAACAATGTTCTTACTGCATTAATATCACTTTTAATTTGTTGGTAATTAATAATAGTGATTTCTGAAGCAATTAATGAGAAAGAATGCAAGCAGGAATAATCCCGTTAATACAAAGAATTCAAAATCGTGTAGACCCATCATAAAGTAATTATTAATGTGGTTAAAAGACACCTGTAAAAATGCTAGTTAAGTACAAAATAATTACTCAAAAATACTTTACTGTGCTGATGTTACCCGTTAAATTAAAAGCATGTTGTATACTATTCATATATAAGAACATTAATTCTCCCTTTTTCTCAAATAATAGCCTTAGAAACGGCATATCATGAAGTGCTTTCTTTCATTAGTGCACACTTTATTATAGTGTAAGCAAGACATTGCCTAAGTGGACTTCCCTTTTACCTCCCTATCACTAACAACAGTCCTGACCTGGAGATGCAGCCTCTTTCAGCATAAGAAGAAAATGTGTCCATGTATGCTTAGTCTACGCCACTCTTGAACAGATTATATATCAAGCTGAATTATACTAAGTCCTTTTTCTTTTCTTTTTTTTTTTTTTTTTTTTTTTTTTTTTTTTTTTTTTTAGCTGGAGAAAGTAACTGTAGTGGAGGCTTTGGGGAGGTGTGTTTTTGGCTACTATCAACAAAGAATTCAGCTGGACTGAGAATCTCCATCCTGTTTTATGTGATGCTGAAGGGAAGATTTGGAACCTTAATCCTAGAACGATGCAGCCTCCACACTTATGTATTTTATAATTTATATTTTACTCAGTCTACTCCTTAATATCAAAATGACAAAGGAAAGAAAAAAGTAGAAAAAGAATGAGATGCTATTTTATGAATAGCTTCCTACTGAAGTGTGTTAAAAAAATATGATTTTTTTCCTGCAAGCTGGAATCAATTATAAAACATTATCGTTTGCTGTAAGCACACCTTAATAGCGCAAATGGCAGAATTTTGTTGATCTTTCTTGAACTTTGTTCAAAGTGTATGTGCATGTGTTAAAGTGGAATCGCTTATTGCTTTAATATTTGTAAGAAATTGATTGGGAAACTATGAAATAAGAGTCTTTCATTTCCCATTCTCCTAACATAATGTTCAACAAAAACATACAAATGAACAAAAAAGGAAGAGGGATTTTAAGGCTGATATTCATGTTTGCATGTAAATAAAGCAAGAGCCACAAACAAAGCCAGCAATCTCACATACTTGCCTTCAGTGGTAAAGGATGGAAAGGCTGCCTGCTACCAATCAGCAAGTGGTTGCTATGGTTACAAGGTCAGGAAATATGCCTTTTCCCCAGTTGTCCAAGGCTTGCACATGTCACTTCTGAAACTATGAATTTTATATACAGGTCAGGAGATGCATACCAAAGAAATAAACAGTGAACTGGACCATAATGACAGCTAACGTTCAAACGTCCTTGAATTTTTTAAATTTCTATCCAAACACATTTTGTCATTTTGAATGGGTTGGGGTTTTTTGTATAAAATTGGAGCAATTCTTTCCTGTAATGAAATTTTGCAAAGTAGGTACAAACTATGGCTCATTATTATAAGCTGCATCAATAACTTGCCTCAGAAAGATACTTATGTTCTTTCCCTTTATTTTTTTAAACTCTTTAAATTACAGCTTTGGAATATTATAAGAATATAATTTGATGCAACTTAAGAACTCAGAGTAATAACTACTTTCTGAAAAACAGATTTAATAATGCTGTATTTATCTGTAGACAAGATGGTGGTTAAGCTGTTAATGAAATGCAGATGGTCCTGTTTTAAAGTACAA
>JAYKAV010002803.1:110421-177045 GCA_035582835.1 Phoebastria nigripes
CATTATAACTGAGTATTTCTCCGCATATGGAAAATTTTCAAAGTTAGCAATACTGTAGATGCAAAACTGTGCCTGACCCTTTTTGTATAAGGAGCAGTGGCAGGGTCATTTGCTTTTTGAGCTTCGTTAGATCCTGGATTCAAGCCTTTGTAAAAAGGGCTATTCAGATTCAGTTTCCGTATGATTCTTCAAAGATGTCAGTTGCATCTTTGAAGTTTCTTCCTAAATTAAGCAGTTGAGAACTTAAGAAAGTGAAACAAAAAGACTGAGAAAATGAAGTGGATTCAAGGATCCATGAATATTTCAACTGTCATAAAAAGCTTCGTATTGAGCATACAGTAATATGATTATTAACCTCCTGATTTTTTAAAGTATGAATATGTTAAGCTATAGTATTTAAACAGTGAATGCAAATGCGTTAAGCAGGAGATGAAAGAATTTGGGCTTTTAGGGGAAAGAAGGAAGCAGGAAAATAAGAAAGAAAATATTGATGCTTTGATTTTTTTCCAAAGTTTTGATGCAGTCATTCATTAGTTATAGCTGATTCATTAGTAGCCTTTCTAAATTAGTGTACATTACCCAAAACAAAGTTGTGTGATACATTTATAAAAATCTGACTTCAGAGTTAATRTAATTATTTCACAGTGAGCCTCTTTTAATATTAAAATTTACAAGCTCAATTTCTCTATATTTGTTATTTTACATAAATGGCAGTAATGTTTTTTGCAGTAATGTTAATCTAGAAATGAATTGTTGACATTGACTCAAAATTGCTTATATTTATATGCTTAGATTATGTTTTTAATTGTCCTGTTTCTTTTGCTATGAGTAAGCTCTCTGGGGCAGAGACTGTTTTTCTCGTCTGTTTCTGTAAAACCCTCAAACCACCTTTGAAAACTACAGTAACAATAATAAGACTATGTGGTTGGTTGKTTGTTTTTTTTCTTTTTGATATTTTTCAGCAATATTAATTATGTAAAATAATGAACAGTAGAAAAATTAATTTCCTTTTTTTTTTTCAATATGGACAGAAAGGCAGGGGACAACTTACCCCTGAGAGTCTCCAAGGAGAGAGGAGAAGAGACCTGCTTTCTTTTCCAAGTCCTTCAGCATTTCTTGTTTCTCAGAACAATACAATTTTGATGGAGAGTAAGCATTACTCTACCTCATTTTGCTTCCTATTGAATGTCAAAGGAGATTTGAATGGACTCCCTGGCTACATTTCTGTTTCCCTTTCACTATTAAAGTCGTCTTCAGTATCTCACAACCATGTTGTCACTATGGACACTCCATCCTTTTCCTTCCACTTATAAATCTGACGTATTGTCAAGTCTTGTTTTCTGGATCTGGTGGTCTAGCCACCACACCCATTTGAAGTAAGAGAAATATTTTTGTTTTTTTTTCTTCCCCAGGGGACACTATTTTTAAGTTAAAAAGGAATGAGATGTTTGAAAATAAGAAATATTCATTCCTGTTATGACTTATTATCAGTGTCCAGCACTGACTAAATCTGAAAGGGTCAGCTCTTAGAGGAAAACATGATAAATAATCTCAACATTTTGATAGTGGAACTTTTAGCCCATAAAGAGAAAGAGGGACTATAAGTCTTTGCAGACTAAGAAACATCTCATCTCTGCTTACAGAAAAAAACCCAAGATGATTCAGAGGTGGGCTGAGACCTGAAGATTAAGCTGAATAGAGCCAACTCTGATTTATTGTTTATATCAGATGATGCCATTTAAACCTGTGCTGGACCCAATACAGAGCTTGATATTTTGGGGTAAGGGGGGAAAGGAGAATTGTACTGCCCAGCCATTCACTGTCTAATCTCTCCATGTTTAATAAAGTAACAGGTTTAAACCTATGTGTATCTCTATTTTTTGTGCCTTGTGCATTTTGAACAAAAAGTCTTTGTTTCCTAGTTACTGTTATAGCCTGTATTTAATGATGTGGAAATAAGACAACACGAACACATGCATTGACAAATTTCATAACTTTGACTCTTAAATAAGATACTTTCTGAGGAAAACGTTCTRACTTTTCATCTATGCACATTGTCTTGATATTTAATATGCTGTAACTTAATTCTGAAGCACCTAATACAGCAACGCACTGTTCAAACAGGTCTTTACCAAGGCAGAATGATTATTGATGCCAATTATGACACTTTGGTTCAGTGTTTCAGTAATTGCAATATGTACTACAGTCTTTTTATAGCTGAAAAATTTATCAGTGATAATTGACTGTGAGTCCTGAACAGGCAGCTTATCCAAGTTCAGTTCAGACAACAAAGGTGCAGAAGAGCCAAAGTGATTTAAGTCCTCAGTTCAATGTGTCATACCCTCCCTGACATCACTTTATTTTTTAACCATCATCCAATGGACCGTATAAGATATATAGGGGTTGATGGCTTTGGCTGCTGAATTTATGAGTAGAATCTCTTGCTGAATTGTCCCATAATTGGGTTCTTAAAATAGATTTTCTAAGATAAGTGCAGTTGTAGTTGTGTATTGTAGCCAAGTTCAGAATTTTTTTCATAAATGTGAACCAGCCATAGAAATTTATAGGGAAAAGTATAATGGTCAGTGATTAATAATGTTCACATAGATTAAATGTCATAATTAGACTGGCAAGAAGACTAATAGGCCAAGAAGGAAATAGAATTTTATGAAATTTCATTAATACTAGATTTTAAGCCTTGCATTCCAGCATACAAGCTGTTTGTAGTTAGAAATGTTGCAGGATTAATTAATTTATTTCAATCTTTTTGCAAAGAGATGAAAAACACTGTAGTTTAATACTGCAGCTGATAGTTTTGTTTAATGTATGATTAATGAGTAACTTTATTATTAGAATAACCCAGTTCTAGTTAAAATATGTGTGTACTTAATTCATTCCTACATTTTTGTAATGACCTGGTAATCCTTGCTCAGAGTTTAGATTTTATTTTCCTACCTATATGTTGGATGCAAAGTGGGTAGGGTTTTTGTTTTGGTTTGGTTTTGTTTGTTTGTTTAATTCCACTCATAATTCAGAATTTATTTTTAGGGAAAATAAATATATTGAAACATTGTACTAATTATAGTTAAGTAAAGACATCGCTGAAAAAAATTCAAGTAAAAAGTAGAAATGATATGCAAAAAAACCCCACAAAGAACTGAAATGTTGCACATTTTGTCACAGATATTCAAATAAAGCAGGAGAAAAATGTCTACTCTGTTTGTGGCAGTTACCAAAGTCCATGAAGTAATCTGATATAGCTGTAGTCATACTGAAAAGCATTACCAGTGTATTTGGTACCAGTTAAAAATATCTGGTAAATGCTAGTTTCTTTCATTGATTTAGTAACAGCTCATCTGCATTCAGTGTCACTTCTACAGGGTGAAATAGGAAAAAATACACTGAAGTATAAGAGGAGGAGTTAAGAGAACAGAGCTAGGCAAAAAAAAGGCTTTCTGAGTGTGAAGTGGACTTGATCTCTCTCAGGGATACTCCTCTCAACCCACTTTGTGTCAAGCAACTAGCATGGGTGAAGTTCTCAAGTTCTGCAGACAAATGCATCACAGTCACATCCACAAGCCCCATAGAGGCATTCAATTGGTGCACCTGTATTTGAATTCTTCCCTTCAAACTACCTGAAATAGACTAAGCAGAAGCTTCTTTTTTTTTTTTTTTTTTTTTTTTTTTTTTTTTTTTCTTCTTCTTTTTGCTGCCCTCCCCACCCCCATTTATCTTTTAATGGGAGTACAGGGGGGAAAGAGGAGGGAGGAAGGGAGGTGACAACAGTAGGAGGGGGGTGCAGACTCTGTAGGATTGGCAGCAAAGGTTCATTCACATACGTTTATTCCACACAAAAAAGAGAGTATTCAACCACTTTGAATAGATCATCATAACTGCTTGTCTGGTCAGCTTTCTCCTTAGAGTTTCAAGTTATAGGGGTCGATGTGTAATCTAGGGGTCTTGTCTAGCTGCCTCTATTAAAAAGTGAGGCACTCAATACCAGCTGCACTACGCAGGGTGCCTCTATCTGTAATAGTGCCATCAACAATTCTGAAGATGTACTTTGAGTGCACACGGGATAGACAGACAGTCTGTTGCAGCACTGAAATTTCCAGAGCTGGTCACAGCTGATTTTATGCTAAATACACTAATCTTTTACATCAGCTCTAGTCCTTTAATCAGGAAGATATTCATTCATTGATATGCTCCTAGTTGAGGCAAATTAAGTTTGCTTTGATAGTCCTTTTCCCCCTTCTGAAATAATTAGGAAACAATCCAGAGTTTAACTCACACAGCAGTACTAAAGGGTATTTTGGGGGCAGGGTATGTTCTGCCATTAGTTTGTTGGATTTCTTCCATTATTTCTCTTTTTCTCCCTCTATTTTTCTAAAAAGAAGTATTAATTTTATTTAATCTGGGGATTAAATACAAGAAATTCATTAACGGCTCTGCTTCTTTATCTTTTTCTTTTTTTTTTTTTCTCAGTAGGATGTGCAGGAAAGGAAGACTGGTGTTAGAAACTGCATTCCCTATGTTGAAAGAGGGGAATTCTCTTTCTGTTTTGAAACAGGGAGGAACACAAGAAAGTGGGCAGAATCTGAAGCCCCAGGAAGCTGAGTCCAGGTGTCTGAGGATCTGGAGGCATTCCTTTTAAAGCAATAAATGTTGCTGTCCTTTGTCAGCATAGTTTCCTAGACACATTCGTTACTGCTGGCCCCTATGCCCTTCTCATCTACTCACCTGAATAAATCTAAAAAGAATGGAGGAAACTAATTGCTGCTTGAATCAAAAAACTTCATGTAAATTTACTCTTTGTGATATATACCATAGATACAGAATACGCTCTGCCCTCCTCTTTTCACATACCTTGCATCTAGACACAATGTGCATTATTTACTTAATCATCCAGTGAAAATCTGCCAAGGACAGATGTAAAAAAGGGAGAAAGACAATCATAGTTTTTTGTTTCCAGACTCTCAGTCCCATTTCTGTTTGCTTTTGCTCCTCTCTCTTAAGGCTTAAGACTGTAAGCATCAGGCCCATGTTATAAAAGCTCTCAAGCTTGGAGGCTAAGAAGAATGTGAAAACTAATAACGACATGGCCTTCAGTGCTTTGTTTGCAATGAACAGCAACAACAAAAGATTCTTCCAATGATCTAAGCCTGCTGGAAACACAGTGCCATTTCTTCCCTTGAGATGTGAAGCAAGGAGAGTATGTTCTTCCTTTTTAGACTAAGGTGATTGAATCCTAGGACAATTTTAAAACATGAGAGACTACAGCATCTCATCTAGATCCACATAAATTTGGCTTCRCCCTCCCTCCCCCAACACAGGCATGCACACGGGAGATAAGAACTAGCAGAACGGCAGTGCTACAGCTACTAGCAGCAACCAAATACCACCTGCCTTTACCTTTTTCATGTTGATCTGCAAGAACCTGGCAAAGCCAAGGTTTTGTTTTTTTAAGGAACAACATCAGACTAAAACCATGAAGTTTATTCTCTGTGATATAATACTGAATTTTGAGCTTTAAAGGATCAGGAACAGG
This sequence comes from Phoebastria nigripes, assembly GCA_035582835.1. Lineage (NCBI taxonomy): Eukaryota > Metazoa > Chordata > Aves > Procellariiformes > Diomedeidae > Phoebastria > Phoebastria nigripes. Next base: position 115,970 of record JAYKAV010002803.1, read on the forward strand.
ACTCAAGAATATTTTCTGCAGAGGAAAGCTTTCCATCTGATTTCAAGGTGGCATATGTCGGCAAACTGGTCAGCTCCACTGCTAGTCCCCAGTGTGCATTAGGAGGAGAGCCGAGGTTTGGAATAATATTCTTGGCACTCTGTTTGTTCCTTTCCACCAGGGTTCTCAGAGAGCTAGGGGAAGCAGAATATAGGTTGCAGTAGCTTTGAAACTTGCTCAAATGCTTTCTCATGCCTGTCTGCTATGTTTTCTCTTTGCTTCGCTTAAGTTCTCCTCTCTGTTCTGTGCAACTGTGTGCTTTTCAAAGGATAAAGAAGAGAAAGCTTCTTGTCCTCACCATTAAGAACTTGCATAAATCTCTGTCTTTCTTTTTATCTACCTTTTATTTTTACTGGATAGCTCTCTAACACTTTTGCTCTGCTACATTTGTCTGCTTTGATATTCTATTTCCTTGTTTGTCTTCCCCAAACTACTGCTATGTTTGCTTCATTATCATTCACAAGACTAGAACATCCTTCCTGAAACTAGCCTCTCTGAAAGTGGCATATGTTTTACTGGCTCCTGCAAATGTTTGCCCTGTCTTTCCGTCTCTATTTGTTTTCACTGTTTTATTACCTGGGCTCTGGTTCTATTCTTCCCCAAATTAGGGTCTGAACTAATAAACAATGCTGAGTGGCCAAATGGATGAATCTGAATGTAGGACTAGAGCCTTCACTGGAGTCCTCCTGAGCCACAAGGCTTATATGGTAGGTGCTGCAAAATAAAGACAGGAAAAAAAACTAAAAAAGAGCAACACCTTAAAAAGTCTCCCGCCTTATGTACCACTTGGAAAGCTACAGAAACACCTCCCTTTTCATGCTTTCATTTTACAGTGTTGTTGATTATTTTATCTTCCTCTTTGACACAAGATATCACATAGTAAAAAAGATATTTTTAAAATATTACTGCCCCCCAATAATAYGACATAAATACTATGGGAATAACTTTACCACTTACATCTTAAATTGCAGACTTCTGATTAAATGTATTACGCAGCTCCCTTCAGATCACCTCCCTGTGAGAGAGGGATCCAATAGCAGACTGGGTTACTATTACCTCTCAGGTAGCGAGGGGAACTTTGATGCTCTTCCAGACGACTTAACCACAACCATAATTTGTATCTGTTAGTCCATTCATAAAAAAAGCTTTGTGAAGTAACCATTTATTTTTACAGAAAGGTAAAGGTTTTGCCAAGAAATACCTTGTTTGAAGATAGTATTGCACTCAAGGGGACATCCCAGACTAAACCATGATTGTAAAATTTTAGTCTGACTCTGTGGCCACTCTGAAGCTGACCACAGGTCTTCCTGAGAAATCTATCCACCACTTATGTCTAAGATAACATATGAAGTGATACCAGTCTGAGTGTTATTAATGATACAAGATTAGTAAAAACTGTGGGGATGTTTTTTCCTTCTTTCCTACAGTCAGCAGGGTCATGGTAGCAGTGTTCTTTCTTTTCACCTGGAGAAACTTATACAGTATATTCTGCTAATGTTTCTTGAAACCATGTGATAAAGCGAACTTTGTGTTGTTGCAGGTGAGGGTAATTTTTTTTGTTTAACACAGAAATTTGAAAATCCTCATTCCCTGTGCTGCAGGTTAGGAATGTCAGGTATCCTGTATATAGTCTGGATTGAGGCAGGCTCTTGACAAATATTTATTTTATTTATTTATGCATTTTTCAGGATAAATTACAGTTTCTTCATTGACCGTCATTGGACACCAAGGCCCCTTGTCCTCCTTCTCCCCAGGGTTAGACTGGATTGCTTTGTGTTGAAATATCTTATTTGAGTTCAGGTTTTTCCTGCCCTGAGAAATACAGAAAGTTTGCTACAAGGCTCTATACTTTTACATGTTATTTCACATTATAGCATGGTTTTGTTTTTTTATGGAGCTAGACCATGAGTTTACCCAGAAGCCTAAGTTAATGAAAAAGTCCTCTCATTAAACATTGCATGTTGGTGGGAGCACATGGCTGCTGTCCTCACAAGGCTACACTACTACCTGCCTATTGATTTTTCTTGTTGAATTTAAGGTATGTTTTTGACCTATAAAAACCAAAATGGCATAAGAGTTTCACAATAGCTGCAGGCATTTGAGGGACTCGAACTGATATCTTGTAAATCTGAGAGGGAGGACTGGCAGCAGAGTTTCCCTGAAGGTGCCTTCAGCTGTGAACTTATTAAAACCATCTTTGTAGACCTTCAGGGTACTCTGTAAGGCATTTCTATTTCCTTATGCTTTTGGAAGGGAGGGAGGAGCTTGAAAGGACTGATACTATTTGAGAGAGGCAGCCTTTAATAGAAAATTTGTCCAAATAATTTCAGGCAACCTCTTTTGTAAATATGTATCAAAATCAAAATGAGGTGTCCTATAAAAGTATCTGAGTACTTAAAATCACATTTTAGAAATAACTGTGTACTGTTTGTGTTGATGGTATGTTACTGTATGCAGGGGGAGGAAAAAAGAGAGAAGGAAAATTTTCCCCATTTCTCAAGACTGATAAAACTTAACTGTTCTGGGTTGGGGGAATTCAAAGTGGGCTTGGCAGGCCATGGATTTGCTGACTCCTCTAGAGTGCTGTGTATTGACCCATGTACTACCAAGTGTAGAATAGACTTTCTGAAGATGCTACTCTATCAAAAATAGAAGGCAAAATGTATCTCTTGACATCGCTACTTGTTTAAGCAATGTAAAGAGAAATATTGGGGAAGAAGGAAACAGGAGAAGCAGAACAACTTCATCTGTTAGGTTTTTTTCTTTAACAGAAAGGCAAATTTCCAAGAAAGAGTATCATAAAGTCACTGTTCATTTTGCAGAGAGATTGTTTAAGGCGAGGAGTGGGGGAGGAATGTGCATCTGGTTATGTATGAGTAGGTGGATGGTAATGTGAACAAATGGGAGAAGTATAGATACTAAATATAAAAGAGAAATAGCGGATGTAATACAAGGAAGAAAAGGCAAGAAGAAGAGGAGGGAAAGGAGTACTCCATATATCAAAGGAAGGTTTGTGTGGTAGGAGATAAGTGGAAGAAAAATGACATAAAGCTGAGAAGAGGGTGAATATAAAACAATTGCTGCTATCCAATGAGTTAGATTGTTAATGAATTTAATTTAATGTTGTTAGAGAAGTGCTGCTATTAAATATATTGCACAACAGCACAACAGATGGTTACAATTGTTTCTTTCTTTTTTTTTTGGGGTGTGTTTGAGTCTTTTTGGGTCCAGTGGCATTGGCCATAGTAGCAAAGAATATGGCAGTGCTGTCTTTTTCACAGATATTACTATGTGTAGTCCCTGGACTAGCTGGTGTCAGGTAAATCAAAACAATAACTATGTCATTTTACACAGGCCAAGACCTTCCTTGGGGATATGCAAATTATTAGGAATTATTTGGCCTTCTGCATTTTCACCAATAGGTGGCAATATTAATTTTTCCATTGGCCTCTGTAATGATCTGTTATTCTAAATTTTAAATAATCATCTCTGAGTTCATTATAACACTTTCTTTTGTTTGTCCTACTGCATGTGTATTAAATGATAGGAAGTGAAAATATATTCATAAGTTTCCAGATCATTAAATCTTATTTTAAAGAAGTTAAAATAAAAGGGCAAGGAACATGACAACTTCTACCAGATCACCAGAAGCCTATCCACAATGCCTTTGTAGGCCAGCACCTCCTTTTTCATTTCCAGTCCAATTCATATTTGTTGTCTTCATGGTAGTGTTTATTTTAATATTGTGACTGGTCTTCCTTTTTGTGTTTTCCAATTAATTTTCCTTTTCAGCTGCTTAATTAGAAATTGGAGATTGTATGTGTAACGTGAAAGATCTAAATTCCTGCTTTACAGTTTTTCAATGCTATTCTTGTTTATATGTGCTCTGTATTCTTAATCATCTTATTTGTTGTTCAGTATGAGTTTTTCTTAGCATGTTACTATCTTAAGGATCAGCGTTTTCCTGAGGCCATTGTCAATACTTGGTAGTGTTTTTCCTTGAGTTTTAGTCAATTGCCAACACTCGACTTTCCAGAGCAACATTGGTATGGATATAAGACATGACAGAGGTACTGTAGGTGCATCTTCGTTTTCAGACTGAATTTATTTCTGTCCTATGTTTTATCAAGGTCTCTCTCCACACCTGTTAAACTTCTTCCACTGGCTCAGAAGTTAGAAATCAATATTTTTACATGCAGAGGGCCAACAATCTTGTAATTCTTTTTAGCCAAAACTAACACAGAGTTAATTGGAAGTTTTGTCTGAGTAAAGACTAAAGGATTTGGCTCATGACAATGATGGTACATGAAAATGTATTTTCTTAAAAAGAAGAGGACTCCATCTGAAATGCTGGATAGCATTTTTCAGTAAAATGAACTACTTGAAAGTGATATATTGTAGTGGTTTTTGTAGCATTGTCATACCCTTGGACTGATGTATGGTAGCAGTTAAAATGATTGTCAAAACAGGAAATGTACAGTACCAGAAAGTATCTAGACAAAATATGCACAGAGTTTTTATGATTGTTTGGCTTGGCTTTGTTTACGAGCTCTTTTTCATTAGGCAGTTTTCTCTGTGTCTCTTGAAATTCTCTACAGCAGTTCTCATGGATTTGTAGCAGCTCACATTGAAAAGTGTTATGCAAACCTCAGTAATATCAGCACTTTCTTTCACTTCCAGCCTGAAAGTCATGCCAGGTTCATCAAATCTCAGCTCACTTGAAATCCATAGTGAATCTAGTGTATGCAGGGAATGAACCACGGAAAAGGTAGTGGGTAGCATCCTATTTATGTTGAAACTGGTCAAGCTCAGAGAGCTCACCCCATCCAAAAAAAAAAAAAAAAAGTACATGAGAACTTCCACCAGCAGAAATGACAGCTTTTATAAGTAAAGATGGCACACAGATTCAACTGCTGCTTAGTTCAGATACTTCACTGTCTGTGAGATGTTTCTGCTTCTCAGGCTAGATGGAGGTTTGTAGCTCTTTCTCTCCTGTCTCTAAGAATCAGCCTTGAAAGTAATTTCTTCACTGCAGTATCACTTATATCTGGTATGAACAGAGCTGATGTGAAGCATTCCCAGTACCGTTTCTCTGAGATAGAAGGTACTGCTGTGCGTTAGCTATGACTGAATAGTAGCTTTTTAATGGCCACCATTGCAGCTGAATCAACAAGAAATAAGCTAGCAAAATTAAAGGTATTTAATCTCTGATCCTATAAGTAGTTTTGTTTTTGCCACCCATGATGATGCCAGTAAAATACAGACACATGAAACTGAATGTCAAAGCCTCTAGCTGTGACTGTTTAATTAGTACTTCAGTTACTGTTTAATTAGTATTTGACTACAATGTATACAGTGTTTTTGAGGTTAGCTGAAGGGCTCTCACTGGTCTTTTAACTTCAATTTTTAAGCCAGAGCTTCTCTCAGAAGGCGGTAGGGTGCCTTAAATTCAAGCTGATGACTTATTGTATGTTATGGCTTAGTCCAAATCAGTACTAAAGGCTGGATAGAAAGAGGACTGTAAAGTAACTGCCTCATAGTGAAAAGGAACTGTACCTCATTTGGGGCAGATTAAAGACAAAAGTGTTCCAAACCGACCACATCTCTGTGTAGTAAAGTCACAAATCAAAACAGGATCAGGAATGACCTATGAAGAACATCTTATGGATTTCCTAAATAATTGAAATATAAAGGGGTCCTGGCATCGCACTGAAGAAATGTCTAGGCCATTCTTCTGTCTCCAACAGAGCCATAGATGTTTAGGAATATAAGACACAGAGTCTATCTGGAGTCGCCCTTCCCTTGGAAACTCTTCCTAACTAACAGTGCTTCCCTGACCAAAAAACCACCCATTAAGTGCATAAGCCCCAACAGGTCAAAACGTCCACAGCTGCATGATTACCCTATATATACGTGAAATATTGCTTGATGTTCTCAAATAGAAATTTTTTTACTGTCAGCAGCTGGATGCTGAGCTGAGGATTTGGTGTTCAAGAACTTACTTGTCTTTCACGTCTTAATACATGAGCATCAGTATTAACTTCCCAGAATCAAAATGAGAATGTGACTTTCCTGCAACGGAAATGCAGACTAAGACTTTGCCAAACCTGAGAGAAGCTGAACTCAGGGTCTTGGACTTTCCATAGTCCCATTAGGGACGTACACACAGGGCGGGTTTTCCTCTTCCTGGGATACTCAGAGGGCTGATACACACTCGCATCTCATTCCAGGTCTCCCAGTTTAAAAACCTTCTGGGCAACTATGCAGATGGTCTAACYGAATTGTCTCTAAAATGACAATGTCTGTCTTTAACCCCCTGCCAGCCCTACCAGCTTGGGAGTATTCCAGCACAGCCCAGGACACCAGGACAGCCCTCCACCCCACTCAGTTCAGAAGTGGGGCTGGTGGCCTTCTCCTCCACTCTAATTTTACAGCTGTGACAAGCTGAAATCTCCACGATTCCCCTTGGTGCCATTAAATTGGGGCCCAGCTTTGTCCAAGCCCAAAGACATCTCTTCAACTCTATTAAAAGAAAATTAAATAAAGGGAATAATGAAAAACTTTTAAAATAATTTCTAATACCTTAAGCTGTGTGTCAGCTACATTCCTAAGCTTTTTGAAAGAAATGTATGTCAGGCTTTTATGAAATCAGTGGTCTCTGAATTCGGCCCTTAGTGTTTTAGACAATAAACTTTTCCTAAAAATGACAAATCGCCAGCAGATGTTTTCTATTACCATAGTGTAGCTTTGTTATAATTCACCAGAATTGGTTTGATTTTTGCCATTTTCAACAACTTTTTAGTGTGTTTATAAAGCTAATAAAAATATTTATCAGGGAGAAAATGTTACTATGCCACATCTCTATTGAAAAATTAGTCAGAAGAGTAGGGCACATAGCCTTCTTGAAAAATTATGACAAATATCATTTTTATATAAATAAAGCAGTTTCAAACCCACAGCTTCTTGAAATAACAACTTCTAGCATAATTAAATGTTAAAACAGAATGGAAATCTGGCATTGAAAGAAAGAGGGTAATGTTTCATCTGCAAAGAATGCTGCTTTGAAACTTTGGATTCAGCTGCACATTTAAGCTTGATGCAGTTGCAGAAGTTGTAAAAGGTAAAATATAAGCAATGGGACATTGGATTAACTCCTCAGCTTCAATAATTTTTAAACTTTTCAGCTTCTACACATAGAAATGGTGACACTAAGCCACTTTTTTTTTTTCTTTTTTTTTTTCCTGACAGTGGACTGACTGGAAGCTGAAATGATCTGTGCAACTTAGAGCAACCTTAGCACGAAAGAAGAGAGTCTTAAACTGACCAGAGGACAAGCACTTTCCAGGCTGTTGTTCCAAAGGCATTTGACGCCATTGTTAGGATTTTTTTCTAAATTGTCAATATACATTTTCCAGACCTTAATAGCATCTCATTACTTATATTTAAACTACAGAACCACTGTCATTATACTAATGGTGCTATACTCCTTCCTCATTGGTGTTTACTCCCTTCAAATATTTGTAGACTGTTATTTTTCCCTTTTAGTCATCATGACAGCTGGGCAAATACCTCAGAAAATTTTTGCAAATATTTGTGGAGTTCTGAAATGGAGCTCTGTATCCTATTTTTTTTAAGCCACGGTGAACTTTGTTTTCTTCTTTGTTTAGGAGAAAAGAACTGCTTTTTCAATAACACTTTCTTCCATATATGTTAAAGTTATCCATATTTTCTCCAGTCCTGTGTGTAACATAACACATTACTGTGCTTGCTTTTTTCCTTAGAGGCTTAACTTTCTGCATAATCTTTATTTCCCCCCTTTTCTGAGCCTTTTTTAACCTCAGACTTCTGAGAATCTTTTAATRTATACAAACGCCCCCCCTTGAATCAATTGGCAAGGCTGTTGAGGCCCATTTATAGATGTTTTTAGCCCTTCAAATAACTAGTCAGTGCATACCTAAAAGCAACATATACAGTTGCAGCATTTCTGCTTGGAGCTGTGCATTTCTGTGTGCGGGTATGTTTCCTTCCTACAAAAGAAATCACAAAGTCATGGCACACTGAGTGTGATTACCTGAAACCTGCTAAGCGGTTTTTATTTCTGCACCTATCAGTGATATGATGTGATATGATTAACTTGACTGTAAAGTAGTACCTGATTATGAATTTTTACAGTTCAGAATGGGATGCTAAATTATATAAACAGGCTCCAGGCTTTTTTTTTTTTTTGCCTTTTTTTTTTTTTTAATATTTGGTTTGCATGCCTACATGGGGTGAATACTAAGCCCCAGGTGAGATGACTTAATGCAATTCACAAACTGGTGACAAGGCTCTGCATGCCAGGAAATGCTCTGTATTTTATATTAAACAAAATTAAATAAATAAAGTGTGTTTGTGTGTGTGTGTGTGTGTGTACATAAAGTGGGGTAGTGCAGCATGCCTCCAGCTCTATTGTATTATGTTTAGTTTATTTGCTTTGTGAGGACTCAACATCCCCATCATTTTTTGTATTTTCTTGATTCTAGAACACTACCTATTTCCACCCTAAAGCAAAATCTAGCTACAGTCCAATAGTTTCAGCTCTGAAATGTATTGTGTCATGCTCAACAGTGAGGATCACATCAAGTGCCACTCTCCACAGTGAAGAGAGCAGTAAAACACAGAGCTCCTGGGGCTTATCTTTTTCTCCCCAAAAATATTGAATTTCTATCTGTGGCCCACAGCCCTCACTTTCAAATCCTACTGATGCCTCTGGCAGGAAAATCTGGTAGGAGGAATATAGTCTAAGCAGAGGCTTAACACAAAACCTGTTCCTCTTTGGCAGGCCGCCATCATTTCTAGGGGGTAAGGAGAATGAAAGGTTCCTAAACTTTCTTCTTAAAAGTTGAAGGATTGTCTGGCTCAGTCATATTAACACCAGAACACTGGGAGGTTTTCTGTTCTTTTCTTTTTTTTTTTTCACCATAAGTAGATCAATGTCCTGGAAAATATTTGCAGTCTTTATACTCCTAATGACACTGTATTGCTGTTAGGGCATTGTATCAGCATTGTTTTGCCATGAGTGATGGAATGATGGTAGCAAGATATAGATTTCTAGCTTTCACAACTTGGCACTTGATATTATGTTAATTGCTTTAGATTAAGTATTTATGTGTAATGTTTAGATCACATCTTTGTGGAATATTTTTGAAAGTAAAATGCATTTGTATTTCTAACTGTTTAGACACACATTCTCATTTTATCATTTTAACCCACTCTCTGTTCCCTCAGGAATAGTCCTCAACCCAGGTCATTGATGAAACTTTTTACCCAGACACTAGTGGCATATGCAATGACTTTAAGATACTTGCCTAAGCTACCTCAGCTTCTGCTGGCAACCAGAAGTGGTACACATGTTCAGCTGATTTCTAGCAGCTAGAACAGCTATTTGAACCTGTTTAGCTTTAGTCATTACTTAGAAGAGCTCTATGAGCACTCTGTACGGGACCAGGAGTGAAACTATGCCACTGCCTCCAGAAATTCAGAAACATAAATATGCTTCTCAGTCCATTTTATTATGTTTTTATCAGGAATGCTGCTGTTAGGCCAGGAAATCGGGGCCTCTTCACCTCATCTGGTAGCAGTCAAATTTCACTCCACTACATTTGTATACATGGTTTTTTTTCCGTAGGAGAAGGATTTGGTGGGGGGAGGTTTTCAATCATACAAACCATGTGGCTTTGAATACTGACATCGAGAATCCGTCACCTTTTCTTATGTTAAGCAATGTCTCACTTTGAAAATAGCCCCACAGAAATTATTGTAGAATAAGTTTCTAATCAAAGGGAGCAAGGATTTCAGAAATCAACTGGGAATGATAGAAAATGAAATCATCTGCTCAAATTTATGAGCGTATATGATAAGTCATCATTCTCCCTCTCTGGATTTGAGATCTGATCTGAGTATCATAGCACTGGAACCTGTTTCTGTTTGTTTTATTTTTAACATATTTTATGTATCCTGTCTTCCATCTATGTGAATTGAATTTTTTCCTCTAGCTCTTCTTGCAGTTATATTGTATTTTTACAAGAGATTTTTCTCTGCAGTCAGTTGTTTCCATATAGATTGCTATAATTTGGGGGTATTTTTATTCATGTTAATGATCACATTGTTCCACAGAGTTTGTAGTTCTGTGTTCTTAAGCTCAATGAAGAAAGTCTAAAAAAAAAAAAAAAAAAAAAAAAAAAAATCTGTGTAGTATTGGTGCTATTTCTGGTTTTGTTTAAAAGTTAAAGGGATTTACATTGAAAAGGGAAGGAAGGGTATGTCATAACTTCTGTGCTAAGTGAAAGGTTTTGTTTGTATAAATCACATACTGTATTCATCATGCTCAAGACAAATGATAAACATTACATTTCACCATTCCCATAAAAATTCTGAATCTGCATCAATAACACTAATTCTACAGTGGACTGGTTCCTTTTATTTTTCCTTCCTCCTTCCCTGGCATCGTTATGTAGCAGGACTCATGGCATTATTAGTTGCATTTCTGCTTTCCCACCCTAGCATTGCTGTCTAACTTGAGTAGCTTGCTCTGGAAAAGCTTGGCCTTTCATTCTTGAGGTCCATTGCTTTTATTTCTTTTCTGCTTTTTCTGTTTTCATTTCCTGATGATGTTGTCATCGTCAGTGGATTATGATGAACAAGTTTGGTACTATTTATAGATTCTGGGCTTGTAGCCAGCTATTTTCATGCCTTCAGTGCTATTTAAATCTATTGTTCATTTTCGATTGCAGAGCAGCTTCCTCTCATTTTGCACCTAGAGCTGTGAGGTTTCTAAATCTAGAAACAACAAAATAGTGTTTTTAGTCTCTGTTTAACAAGCCCATAAAATGGAAATAGTGGAAGTTTTGCTTCCTTTGTTTTTGTTGTGGTCTACATGTTATCACTTAATATTAGTTATTGAAGTGGAGCTTGTGCTTCCACTGAAGATAGGATATAGCATTTTAAAAGTTCGATTCAAAGGGGGTTCATTTAGAAGATTGTTCCTCTTTTATTTGATAAACTGCTATGAACATTTGTAATAACAATATACTGTTTAAAAACTCTCGACAAATAGGGATAAATATTCAGCATGCTACATGGACAAGTGCTCCTGAGATTGCTGTATTGTTAATACAAAGAGAATACCTATTTTTTTTGTGCTCTATACTGAAATACATCCCATTAGATTAAGGGTATGGCTCCTGCTCTTGTTCCCATAGGATCTTAGAGTTCTCCTTTTGTGTCTCCTCGCTATTTATCTGATTATGGCTCTCTAAAATAGAAAAAATAGAACGTTTCACAGTATCTTCTCCTTAAATTAAGTCCTTCAGAATACAATGAGGATATCTTGCAAGGCTATTGCTGATATAATAAAGCTGTTTAGTTACCTTGAACTGGTGCACCAACACTCTAAATCTAGTAAGTCAGATACAAAAAAAGTTTAATGCTATGTTTGTGACTTAAACTGATACTAAAAAAAAGATTTAAAATTTAGAGTGATGCACTGCCTTTAAGTTAGTCTGTTGTGAATGCACAATATGTTCTTAGGCACAGAAGCATGAGTAGAGACAAAAGCATATCATATTGCTGGCAAGTTCCTTCCACAGCCTTCTGAAGCTTAGCCTTTGTTTATGCAGGTGTAATTTGTGTTTCTGACTTTGCAACTGCAAGTGAAAGATAATCTCAGGCCTTGCATCACAAACTCCCTGATTTGCAAGTACACTTAGGTAGCTGCAAAGGTAAATATTTTAATACTTAAGACAAGCTGAAGTTTTGCTAGCCCCTAGTGACACTACAGTTTATTTACCAGAACAAAGTGAGATTGCCATTTTAGAATGTGACTTCTTTGTCACAAACTTAATGCCTTCCCAAAGTGCTAACTGAAATTCCATATTAATCTAGGAAAGGATGTTTAATCAAAAATTATGCAGCTTGTTGATTTTGTACTTAAGCGTTAATATAATAACTTGCATAAACTACTGCAGTATATACATTTTGAATTATTTGTCTAATTTCTAAAGGATGGGCAAAGTTATTCTGATGTTAATAAAAAGGGATTATGTCTTTCTGCAACTGTTGTCCCTTCTTTACATCTGAACTAAAGCACAGTCCACACTGTGGGAAAATCTAAGGATTCCCTTTTCTTTAGAAAGTAATTGGAATGGAGGCTACTCCCAGTATAAGATCTTTTGCAAGTTAGGAAGCAGCGTGAAAATGTTGCCCAGCCATCTCTGAGGAAGCTGACCTGGAATGGAGAGTAGACATTTGCAAATTATATAAAAAGAGAGGAGGACTATATGGAGAGCAGAAGGAGAACAGAAAACCAAACAAGAGAACTCTACAAAGGTTTGTGTTGGTGGCTGAAGAAGGATTAAGAGCTAGATATTGAGACTAACCTGACTTTGGTACATGAGTTCTAGGTTTTACTCTCCTAGAAGCTCCCCGTCTGAGAGTTTTGAGCAGAGGACTTAGGCATATAGATTAGAGTTAAGGTGAAATATAAGTATTGATACAATGAAAGCAAGGAAGAATATGTGGGGTGCTCTCCACCAGCAAGGAAATAAATCTGAATTTTGTAGGAACTAGGAGTTGTGGTCTCCAGAGCGTCAAGATACTATTTATGTTTCTGATAAATCCACAGCGCTCAGCTTCTGCAGGCACTAAAGGACAGGTTGCCTCTCACGACGGGAACCTGATTCACTGACTGCTGCTATCTTGTCTCACTGAAAGGCAGAAGGCAAACAAGGCACAGACATGTGAGAGGCAAGTTTCAGAAACTGTCATAAACCACCTGGAGACTTTTTTTTTAGCTAATATAATTATCCTGGGCATGCAGGAAATGATTACTGCATACCTTCAGAAAACTGTAGCCTTCTCAATACCTAAGTCTACTTGGGATTTACAGATGAGGTGTCTGGGGGACTATGTCCCCATATGACTCTGGTTTATTAGGCGTGGTCTAATGTTTTACCCAGACTTCAACATGAAACAAAAGAATCACAGCTGTTGTAATCCAAAAGCATTTGATGGAGTGCAAGACCTCACCTTCTAAGTAACTAATAATCAGGTTTCAGGTACAAGAAGTGGGTGACATAGGTTCTAGGTTCTCTTCAGCTTGAGAAGACATAAACCATCATCTCTTACCTTCTTAAAGTGACACCATAATAACAGAATAACCTTGAATAGGACTGTTTTTCTGTCATTCATTTGAAAAGGAGTCACTTGTGAATAAAAGAAGAAAATGAATGTGGACTCCTGGGCCCTGGAAGSGCAAACTCCAGAGGAAGTGCTGTTGATCCTGTAGTTAATAGGACACTGTTCTCTGGGAGACCCCATACTTCCTAGGACTGTTTATGTATTTTCCATTAAACAGCTGTCAGAAACTATATATTGCTGTCACTTTCATATTTCCCTCCACCTGTGTTTCAAAAGAAAAAGCCAATCACCCATTCACGAAGGGAAAATGTGGACAGTGACGCCTGGTAGAAGGCTTAGGGTTAGGTGTCTAGCCAGAAGGGCTAAATCCATGGGTGAATTGGGGTTTCAGATTCAGCTCTCCAATGTTTTCTATCATTTAGCATGGGCCTGCTCTGATTGTTTTGAATCCCAATCCTAATTCAGTGCAGAATTTTCTCTGGAGACTATACAGAGATTTTCAGGTGGCTAGAACTGGGGACTAGACACCTGAAAATTTGTACATTTATAAAGCCAGCAGTACTTGTATACAGGGTATCTGCACAAATCAAAGGGTGAAACCAATATTATTTCCATGAGTACACAGCTTATAGCTTAGTCTTTCAGTCAGGCAATACTCAATACAGAATTATTTTGAGTTCCATAAAACCTACCCAAAGATAGTTCTGTATTTTAGCTGACAGTCAAAGATGGAGAATGGCAAAAGGCAGATCTGAAGTCTGAGACTAAACTGACAAATTTAAACTGATAACGGTGTGTACGAAGGGAAGGACTACCTTTTAATATTGAGAGTGGGGATTTGGGGAGACTAGTGGATTCTGTTTCAGACTTGACCACAAACTCACTGTGATTTTCCTTAGGTCACTTTGGGTTTGTGTGCTGTGGAAAAGAAAATCTTAAAAGAGCCCTAGCCCTAGATAAATTTTATATAGAGATCCACTTTTTATCCCTTAACTCTTGTGCTTGGGAGAAAAATGTTTATAAGACTCTGGAGTACTTTTACGCTATAGTTTCCACCCGTTCTAGCAGCAGTTCATCAAAACCAGTGAAACTCCCAGTAAAGGGAGTTTCTTTGAAATTTCCTTAAACAGACCTAGAATTGTCTGGCTTTGTCTCTGTGCACACAAATATAAAAATGGGTATAAATTGTCTGCCTCATTAGTACAGTGCATCTTTTGAACCATAATTAATTAATCTTGGAAAGGATGTTTGCAATGCTCAGATGGAAAAAGAAATGTGTTGTTATTATTATGAATAATTAATTTTCAATGGTTGTGTGGGATTTCATGCCATGAGAGTCTCATTGATTTTAATGGAAGTCACATGGCTGAGCCCACTCACTGCTGTAAGCCTGCAGTGTTTTGGGATTATAAAAAGAGATCAAAGAATCTCCATGTCAGCTGTAGTAAATTACATGTCCTATTCTGAATAAGTGGGGGTAAAAGTGAAATGCCCATTTAAAACAACCAGGTCATACTTGTCTGGCAAGATGTTGATACAATCTGCATTACCCTAGTAAAAAGCTGGACCAATCAGAGGATTACAATAAAACTTTGATGGAAGGGGCTATTTTAATAGACATACTAACAAAATTATTTTCTGGCAAGTTGTAGTAAAGAAATACCTGAAATTGGATTGGTTTGTAATGTCAATAGCATATTGAAGTCTTGGCAGGTTCTGAAGTACCATGGCCATATATTTTATAAATGGCTCCTTATTTTAGAGAAGGCTGATAAAGGAGAGATTGCCTCTCTTCCAAGAGGGGAATGGAAAATATGATGGACTCAACTGGGTAAGGAGTACAAGTCAGAAGTTTTGATGCAACAAAAAACACTGTCACTAGTGGGAGATGAAGTCTTGAGGAGCTATCATCCAGCTGCCAGGCAAAGGTATGTTCTGAACAGGCAGAAGTGGAACAGGACATAGGACATGTTCACAGCATGTTCAGCACTTGTGGAGGGCACTGGAAATAACCTTTGAGATGCCCTGTAACTTTCCTTACCCACTCTAGTACAGTTGCTGATTTGCCCCTTTGCTCTGGTCCAGCCATTTCTACTCACCGTAATGAGAGGCACAGGCTACATTGCTCTCGCTGGTCTCCAGATCCGGATCGCCTATCCAGCACCTGACTCTGTTTCAGCCAGTACCATGCAGTACTTTTTACTCAGCAGCAACCATCTTCTGGTAACACTGACTTCTTCATAGCTCATCTTACACTAACGCACTAATCACAAAACCCTGTAGTACTGCTGCAACTTTCCTCAAGCTGATCAGCCTCCATCAGTGGCTTTATCTATCAATGATTACTTTCCTACCAGTCCTTCCTCTGCAGCACCTTGTCTGTATATGACCCTTAACTTTCTTTTGGATTAATGTGCCAGTGCTGTAAATGTTATGGAAATGGTACAAAAAACCTCTACTGCATTACAAATCTTCTCTTTAAAGACAAATTATTTATTTCCTTTTGCACAAACTCTAAGGTAATTTTGGAAACTAAAGTCCAGATCCTCTGTTAGGATAACACAAGTGGAACTATAGGTAGCGATGCTGCTTTAAACTGTTTCAGCTTGGGTCGCAACAGGGAAAAGTGTGTTTTGCACTTTTGTCCTAGGTTCTGAAATCCCAGCTCCATTCCTGCCATGTTACTGGGAAAAAACATGCTGTTACTCCATGTGCATCATATAGAGTGATAGGGGCAAAAAATAAAAAAAGCATTCTTCATCTCCAGGTTCTGTCTATCTTCAAAATGGAGGTAAGCCATTATTTTTGCCCTACTGCTGTTGCTGTTATTCGTCTTCTCATAGCTGGATGGGGCCAGAGAAATAGGTTGGGAAGGAGGTTCCATTTGAGATATATCTCATATGGCTAAACAGAGTAATCTATAGGAAATCCATGGGGAGAAGCAGTTGTCATATGAATCCCAGTAAAAGTACAGGTTAAAGATTCTAAGCAAGATTTGGCTTAATTCGGCTTAAACTTAAAGGATGCAAGAAACAGAACCCAAATGCTGAAACTCTGAGAACTGCCTTTCACCAATGTGTGATTGTGGAGGATGGAGGGGAAATGCTCAACGTTAGTCTGTCTGTTGCAACCCAAGACAGGGAACGGCATGTGGTAGAGTCATCCCTACTGCCCGCTCAGCCCTGTTGAATGCTGGCTGTGAGAAAAATGAAGATCAAGTTGGGGTAAAGATTGCAGCTTTCAATTCATGTTTGCCTAAAATGATGGCACCTGCAATGGCCTGAAGTACAGTAAATGTAAATTACCTTCGTAACAGAGGTTAGCTTAATGAACCTTTTTGAAGTGTTGCATATTTTTATATTATAAAGCTGCCACTCTGTATGTGTTCAGACATAGAATTGGAGACAGTAAAGCAAACCACTTCCATGAATAAATGCTCTGAAATTGGCTGTCTTGCACAGGTGGATTAAACATTTGATATAGCCGGATACACCTGCTGGAAAAATCAGGCTTTCCTGCTGAGTGTTATAGCAACAAGGGGATTGACTAGGTGGACCAGAGCACTTTCTATATTCTTAAATTTCTATGTGTTTGTAGCATACATCTAGGCAAAATACCACTTAAAATATTAATCCAATAGATATTTAATAGATCTAGTCCAGTGCTGAAGGGATAATACAGCAAAGAATGTCATTGATAGTACCAGTGGTTTTTTTCTTTATATTTTCAAATATATATTTATGACATAAAGCATTTCTTGCACTGCACCTGTTTATTAAAATATCCAAAAAGGGATACTTTTAAAATATAAATTAGGAACTTTTTAACCAAAATTAATATTTATATACCTTCCTTGTGAGGTTATTTAAGTGGTTTATAATTTAGAGGTATCGGGACTATTTTATATGTTGATCTCTTTTGGAAAGTTGGCGGAAAATCTAACTTTGTTTATTCAAATAAAGTAAAGAATGGTAATTAAACCTTTTTAAACATAAACTCTTTCTAATAGATTTCAAATTTATCTTAGCCTTTCTTCTCTGCTTTCTGACATTATGCTAAAATATCCTTTTTTTCCTTTTCTATAAAAAACTTTAGCTATCTTTTCAATTGGTTGTACTAGTGGCTTTGATCTGAAACTTTGGAACTAAGTTCCATATGTTTGACAACCTTTATATCAATCTACTTGAATTTTCTATTTAATTTCCTAAACTTCATGTGATGCCGCTGTCCTTATTTCCTCATCCTTGAATAGATTTTAGCTTCACACAAAGTTGTTTTATAAGGAAAGCAGACTGCTATAATACCAGGATGATAGTCTTTTCTTCCCTTTCCAGTCTTGATATTATTTTTTATATTGACTATCTTGAAAGAAGGTAGCAAAAATTACAATCTGAATTCCACCCTTTGGAGTACATAAAGAAAATAAAATGCTTGTTTCACAAGTGTTTTGTATCATATAAATTAAAAAGTGATTCAAATACATGAACTCATAAGTCTTTGAATTTTATGACCTCTGAGTCATCCTAAATACAATTTGATTGCCTTAGGGTACATTGAGCTGTTGTAAAATACAGGTTGCTTTCATGAAGAAAAAGGAATCATAGAAATGTGTGAGAATTTAATTTTAATGCAATTTAAAATGTAACCTTGCCAATTGCAATATATATGTTTGTCATCTCTGCTTTTGACTTGTACTAAACAGCACTTTGATTATTACACAGGTAAAATATTCAGTGTTATGTTATGGCTACTGCAAGCATTGATTAAACTCTCCAGTGTTCATGAAGGCTGACAGGGATTCAAAGCAGGAAATGTAAAACTTGAAGGTACAGCAGTATAGTGACATTTCACTCTATAAAGCTGCCAATATTTTAATCCTGCACGTAAATCATTTTCATCAGTTCAATTCCATATCTTAATTTGTGTAGCAAACAAAGTATTGGATTGCATTATGTTTAATAATTAAGAATGGGATATCAATTTCCATATATTTTAAGTTCCTGAACAAGAAATAGAGTTAACATTTTTAGCTTCAATTTGTTTGCTTTACAAAATAGGAATGATTAAGGATTAGGTCTAATTTTCATGCTGTGATCAACCAAAGTTTCATTATTTGCTTTTATAGAACCTCTAGTTTCTCTGCTTAAGTGATGTCTTCGTCAATGATCATGTTGTATTCATTTAGAGTGATGATTGATATGGTAACAGATACAGTGTGATTGAAAGCAACCTTTGTCAATAGGAAGGCCAAATACTCAAACAGTGTATTGGTCTGAGTTTGCTCATTATTGGAGACCTTTCATAGTCATATTGACTTGCTGTCCAAATGTTGTTACTTACCTGATGCTTTCATTGTTTAAATGGTATAGACATTGGTATTGAACATGACTTTTCCCAATATTTGTCCTAAAATACACACATGGCTCAATTATCCACTGAAAATGCTTAAGGTCTATTTTCAAGGTATTAAAATGGTATTTGGGGAATATAAACTAAAATTTTGTGGCAGAGAAAAACAGGGTCCTATACTGGTGATGTTAATGCAATGTGTTCTGTACTGGGACTTTGTATTTCTTGATTTTAGAAAATGATACGAAGGGCACTTTTTCTGAAATGCTTTCTTCACAGCTGCAGAAGTCCAGGGAATCACCCCTCTTGTGAAAAGAGCATTCCAGGGTCACAGAAAATATTACTGTTCCTTTACGTGTGGATTTTGCCATTCAAAAGCTTTTCTATTCTCCTTGGAGAAACTCTTCTGGACTCATTCTGGCCTTAATCATGTATTAGACATGCCTACAAAGTGTGGCCTTGATTTGGATATTAAGGCATTTCAGGAATATCAGGAAAATGCAGTCTTCTTCCCTCTTTCAGACTCATTGTACTTTGAAATTTGCCAAGAGAGCAAGCACCACTAAACTCTTGAGCAAAAGCTTAGGGGTACAATATAAACAAAGAGACAATTTGTTACGCAAAGGCAGAAAGTCTTCATGGGACTTTGGAGTTGGATTATGCCTTATGACTTTCAGTGCACCCCAAATAGCAGCAGAGAACTAAGATCCCTCTGGGAGGACACAGAACAGAGTTAAATCATGAGTTAGGCACGAGGTGTTTTAGATGTGATGGATGGCTCTCCCCCCTAACAGACAGTGTAATTACTACACTGAAACAATATTATGACTCTATCCTTCCTGTCTTGTCTGTGTCTTTCACAAGATATCTTCCATATCTTCCCAAAGCTCAAAATTTGCTTTTGCTAAATCCTTTGCATGGCTGAAAAGGTCTTCAGTAACCTCCTTTTTTTCCCCTCTAATCTACTCCCAAAAGTGGCTAGTTCTATTGCAGATCTTTCCAGGTCCCTGCTGACTTTTGAAAACCCACTCAAAAATGAGATGATGACATAAAAGAATTAACCTTTGATATATGAAAGATAGGGAAATGGAGAAAATGCAGAAAAGTTTTTTCTCTTTTACCCCGTGATTACATTTTCCCTGAATAAAGACACTTGACTGGAAATTTCATTCATAACTTAAAATTTATGAACTACCACAAGTGATTGTGAGTAGTACTGAATCAGGCTTTGCTTACATAGTTTTCAATTAAATGTATAGTAAACATTTGCCATTTTCTGAAGTCTCCTGTGATAGTTCCTTCAGAAAATGTAATGAAAGACTAGTTTGCAAGATTTGCAAGCTAAGGATACTGACACAGCAGATGCACTTTTAAAAATTACTCTTAAAGATTAAGATTTGGATAGGTTTCATTCCAAGGCCTGAGGAGGTATCTATTCTAGCCATGAAAGTGTCTGTATTTCTTTATTGTGATTTGATCAGCACTGTTTTCCTTCTAAATCACCTATTACTCAAAGTACTATCAAGCTATGACTTTTTTGAAGTTTGCCGGTATCAACTGTCATCCTTGCTCTGTCATATCTCTGCCTGTACGTAGCTCCTGAACTTGTGGCACTAACCAACATCATACTACAGCTACATTAGAAGACTGTCAATAATATGCATGCAGCTATCCCTTGAGCAATTATACCTTTCTGTATTAAGGTGTGAGAATGGATGGTGGAGAATATTTTGAAAAAGGATCTTTCTGTTGTGTAAGTTCCATAATGCTCTCCCTAGATCCCTGGAAATACATGCAGGTCTGGTGAATGCCCAAGGTAAAGTTTCTTTCATTCATTTGTTTCTGAACTGAGCAACCTCTTCAAATTGAATGTACACTTTAGAAGGAAATATATATGTCCTTGTTAGGCTGGATGCAAAGATAAATCATTTATTTCAGGGTTCAGAGATGTGTTGAGCAATGTCACTCCTAAATTCTTTTTTTTTTTCTTTTAAAGGTCAATAATGTAAAATGCTATATTTGCTTCTTTGGATTTTTACTTCACTTTTGGTAATGTTCCCTTAATTAAAAATAAATAAGAAAATTCAGACCTCCGGATATTTATTAAAAATCTCAGGAGAGAAGCCCTCCAGCTTCCTTCAGCATTTAATTTATAGGAATTGAATGCTGTGCTGTACTCAGCATATTTATTAAAGAAATATATACTCCCTTCCAGAAAAGAGCAGTAAGTATAAGTTAAGGTATTTGAAGAGGTTTTGCCCTCTCTTCCTTATAATACTAATAAGGAAACATTTCTGTTTAAATAGGAAAACGAAGTAAACAAATCATCAACGTCACTGTATTCCTGTCTACAGGTCTCTTGCCTTGACAATTTATATTCACTGAAGAGGAGCCTTTCTGTTGCCCCCATTCTAATGTCTGTAATGCAAACTCAAATTTTCCCACATGTAAAATCTGAAACTGTCTGAGATTTAAAATGTCCACTACCAGTAATAAAATGGCATAATCAGTGTTGTGACTCCTCGGCTTTATACACACAAACTGAAATTGCCCACTGAGCATCCCAGTGATGCTGGCACAAAGTGCAGTGTTTACTGCTACACTCTTAATATTTACAAAAAGCTGTCATTGAATAGCACCTGAACACCAAGGCATGTCTCGTTTTAAACAAATGAGAAAAGCATGGCATCACACACTCTGGTCTGTGAGGGGAAGCTAGAAAGAGGGAAAACTTACAGATGCTGAAATATAAAGGAGGAAGATAATATGAACAGCAGCCATTGTGAAAGACAGTTCAGCAATGTGGAAAGGAGCCTGGAGAGTGCCATTAGAAACAAAGGAGATGAAAATGTCCCTGATGATAGGCAGGCGATAGACTGAAAATGTTCACTTTTCTTTCTAGAGTGATAACAATGTTCCTTTTCTCTGCCCTTTGGGAACATCTACACAGTATTGGTGGGCAGATATGATTCCAGGCTTCTTCTCTTCTGAGCTGTCAGGCACAAAGCTTTCTAAACTGGATACTATTCCAGTTATTGGGATTTTTCTCAAAAGTTTGAAAAGGAATAGGAAAACAGGAAAATTCAGGTCATAACATCTTTATTCTCCAGTAACATAAGCCAGCAATTGCTATTTTTTCCTTGATAATAGTTACCTTCTATTTTGTAAGTCAGTCTGGAATTCAGAAGGCTTTGAAGTGCCTAGCAGTTATGAGTAACATCTTTTGGTGTTGAGGGAGGAAAAAAACCAGCTCTTGTGGGATTCCCACTGATGAGAGGTCTTCTGGAAGAAACGGTGTTGCCTTGGCATGGGTCGCACTGTGGGGGAAGTTGACGGGAATCTACTAGGCTTAACCAAAACAAATTTGCACATCTGTTTTATAACTTTACAGCTTACCATAACAACAACAAGAGCAAGTTATTTAACAAAGGTGAATAAAATACTCATGCTGGTAAAATGTGGGCAGTCATGAATCAAGGGCAAGAAGTCAAGCTAGCTGTGCAACAGTTTGCAATGGGCACTAAAGGCATTATAAACAAGAAGGTTTGAGAAAGCTGTTCAGATGCTGAAGGAGTTGTTTGTTTTGTAAGGAAGAGTAAAGATTTTGTCCAAGGTTTCCCTTTGCTGGTGAAGCCCTGAAGTACTATGTGCTAAGTTCCTTTTGAAAAGAGATGAAGCATTGCAGGGACTGCTGAGAAAAGATGGAGGGAGCTAGCTGAAGCATCTGTTTTAAAAACTGAAAAGACAATGAGATAGTGAAATATTTCTCTATTTACTTGTGAGCTTATTCCAGAGGACAGTGCTGGGGAATGATAACGTGGATGTGAGGAAATCTGGTAGATCTGATCTGATCTGCAAAAAGCTGAGATGTTGCATTTATGTTCTTCTTCCTGAGCACATGTGCAGCACTGGGCACAATGTAACTTTGATTTGTGCTAGGGTACTTACACACAATAATAATATTTTCCATTAATATGTATAAATATTATTAGAGGAATAAGATGATTGTTCGTTGGCATGCATTTCAGGTGAGTGGAGACAACTAATGGGAGAATGTAAATGATGTGATGAAAAATAGGAGGATGCTTTTGGAACAATCTGACCTATGCTCAAGAACAAAAAAAAGAACGGTGTGGGGAGTGGAGGATTTAATGTATTAGGCAAGTGAGTCTGAAAGGGAGTCTTTTCAGAAGAAAGAACTCAACTATGTTTTGCATTGTGAACGACAGGTACTGGAGGAAACATTTCTTTAAATTTGGACTGAAAAGAGACTAGAGAGAAAATGTGTACACACAGTAGAGAGTCTGATAATGAAAGAAATTGAGAGCCAGTAAGAAATAGAAGGAAAATTTTGGATTTGGACATTTGGGATTTAAGAGTAACGGTGGAGCTGCAGAAGGCGGAAGGCTAGGGATAGAACAAAAATAAACTCTGAAGAATTGAAGGAATTGAAAACTTGTAAAGCCAAACATAGCTAAATCAATAGAAAGAAAGTTTGAAGGAAAATTAGAGGTTGTGAAAGATGTAGGAATTAGGAGCAAAAGTCTTATTTGTTTTCTCTTAAGAAAAGTGGGGGGAAAAAAGGATAAAAGGACAGAGAGGGAAGACTGGGACATTCCCTAGGTTCCCTTCAGTAGATGGAGACAGAAACACAGATGATGGATGCTTGGGTTAGTTTAAGGTGCAGAGGAGCAGACAGAATAATATGAAAGAGGGGCAAAGAAGTGAAGGATATAGCTGAAATTAGAGACCATAGTGATAACAGGGGGGAGGGAGGTTAGGGAGGGAAGGACGAATCTGTGAGCATCACAGAATCAGAGAGGATGATAGCTTGGAGATCGTAAATATGAATGAGTGACAGCCTGTGGAAGAGTGAGGGGTAGTGAAGGAGAACAAGAGGTGATCTAATAGAAAAAGCACAAGAACTTGAAGATAAATAGAATGAGCTGCTTCTGATTTTTTTCTTTACTTTCCTATTTAAACAAATGAATGCTTTACCATATGCTACACTTTTCTTTATACTTAAACCTCTTAATTGAACTTTAAATAGTTTTATTTTGCACTTTCAAATATCTCTCTAAAGCTTGCCTCTGTGTACTATTAGGAAAAAGGAACTTACTCCAAAAAAACTGTCAGGAATACCAGTAACCAAAGAGAGATTTTCCCAGCAGAGGGAAGGATAACTTGATGTTTGCAGCCTAATTAACCAGAGTTTAGCTTTATGTATTTAATGCAAGTGCATAAAAATTAAACATTTTGTTGGTGTCTGCCTGTCTCTGATGCATCCAGCTCCACCTGTATGCTAATACTGTTTGCTAATGTCTTTTCTTGATGGCATGTGACTATAAATTTCTGAGTGTATCAGATCTGTTTAGCACTGTCCAAAATATAATAGCATGAAGATATAAATACTAATGGAGAAAGTGCACCATGAGGAACACCCATCATAACATGAAACTAATTGCTTTATGTACATGAGTGCTAAGTAAAGAGTCTCGGCTTTTGTTTGAGGTTTGATTTTTTCCCAGAATATTCATACCAAAATTTTTTTTCACTGTATAGCTTGTCGTATGACACATACGACATCATATAAAATGAAGCCCAAATTGCTCCTTGCTACAAATTAAGCTGAAGAAGATCTGCATCTGACCATCCTAAAGCTGTGAATTGAGCTTTCATGGATGGATGATTTTATTTCAAGTCACTTCTTTTCATTACAGTTGCCCCAACTATGGACTTCATTTCAGAAGGGCTTAAGATGTGAGTGCAGTCAGTTTTGACATAAGTTATATGAATAAGTGTCATGGTGGGGGAGTTACCTCAGATGTGAGATCAGTATTTGTGCAAATGGTAACTCCACCATACAAATAAATACCTGAGTGACGTGAATATCCTAAAGGGATTACAGAAGAATAGGAGAGAAAATGTACAGAAGTCCACAAAGAAAAAAAGAATTCTTGAGAAACACTAAGTTCCCACATGAACGCAACTTTTTAAGTATGATATTGCACTTTGATGCATATATCTTTAATACATGTAACTTGGAGATGATACACTGTTATTAGAGACTTATCATGCCTGATGTGCAATGCAGAGGCGTTTGCTTTGATGAATTGGAATTTGCTGTCACGAATCCAATGGCAGCAATGAGACACATCACTACCACTAGCATTCAGAGGCTTAGAGCTATAATTACCTTATATTAATACGTAGACATATACAGGACAGAAGCAAATCTTTATCTATTTGTGTCCTCCACCACAAAATTCTTATTTCCTTCAATGTTTTATACTGTCTGTGTGTTTCAAACTTCATCCTGCATATCAAAATAACACTTAGTCTTTATAGCTACACTAAGTGTTCATATCACTAAACATGTATGTTACTCTAGACTTATTTCTGTGAGATTTATGCATACTAAATGAAGAAGCAGAGGAAGAGAGAGGGAAGTAAGAATTTCTTCCCTGCTTAAAAAGGATTTTAGCTATTCAAAATATCTGAGAACAGTAGAAAGAGAAACAAAAAGGAAAACAGTAAATTGTAAGAGCTGAATTATTTGTTATAACATGCATATTCATTGGAAAAAAAAAAAGCTGGAAACATTTTAAAATTGCACATATAGAAGTTACAGCTGCTCTGGCTATCCTGTATGTCATTCAGTTTTAAAACAGACAGCTTGGCTCTGTTTATGCAATTTTAGAACTGTCAGACTCTTCCTTAGAAATAACGTAAATGCAACTTGTGAAGAGGGTCCAGATACGGGAAGCCACAAGGAGTTGTGCAGATTTCTAAAGCTTTTAAAGTTCTGTTTCAAATTCTAGGGAAAGTTAAAAAAAAAATCTCTGTTCATAATTCTAGAAGATTTGAAAAAGTAAATATTACTAAACATGTGTCTCTCTCTTTTTACATACATGCGCAAATTACTGGGCAAATTATCACTATATGATTGCCTTACTCTTTGTTTGTAGGTTTTCATGAAGATCAGAAGCAAGACAGGATCTGACCAAGTTTGGCCATTCATGAGGGTGTTATCCACACTTGGGCAAACTGTATATGTAACATACAGGTATATGATGTAGTCTAAGGATAGCCTGGAGACCTTCTTCAAGACTGGGCTTGCCTGTGGTATAGTTTGCAAACTTGCAAGTATTGTCTTTGGTAGAGCAGTTTGGATGTTTGCCATGTGTCTGGGCATGCCCAGGTAGGCAGCACACAAACTATGAGACCTTCATGAACATAGGAGGAAAATAAAAGGTGTGAGCACACCACTGCCAAATGCTGTAGAGACCAAACTTTCTGAACAGTTGTAGAAACATTCAGTAATTTGCTGCCTTTTTTTTTTTTTTTTTTTTTTTTTTTTTTAATTTGGAAGTAGTCAATAATAAACTAGTAAACTAGTGGATAGATTTATCTAGATTCTCTACAGGTGAATTTAGCTTAAAATCTATACTTAAAAGTGCCAAAAACTAGAAACCCTCCTATCTGAGCTGCCTTATCACTATTTGTTTTGTACAAAACACTTCTGAAAACTATTGCATTTATCAATTCATAAAGTATCTTACCACTTGATTTTTTTAGTAGTTTGATTTTTAAAAAGTTATCTTCTTGTTTTAATATAAACAGAAAAAAAGGCTAACTGTGGTTTTATGCTTTGGTCTGGTTTTTGATTTTTTTTTTTTTTTTTTAGTGTTGTTCTACTTAATATTAAATGTATGTTACACTACCTGTGTATCTTGCTTGTGACATGCTGTACCTGGTTCACTTTTTAATTTGTCTGAGCTTGTCTTATCATCAGAGATGTAGTCTGTTATTGATTAAATAATTCATTTAGCTGTCCCCAAGATGACAGATCTGCTTATTGTCACAAGAAAGTTGATATACTATACTTTGTTTACAAAGGTTGTACAACAGTCAGAAAGTAATGTATAACTACAACATTTTTATAGATTTTACATATTATGTGCATTTCATTAACCATTACATCCAGCAAGAAATGTATATTTATTTGATAAAAATTGAAATTGGCACTAAAATAACTCACATTTATTGGTTGTGCTCAAAGTAAAGAGAAACAGGAAAAACTCATGTGGTGAATTAGCTTATGTACCTTTTAAAAATCTCATCAGGTTTGCTAAGCTCTCACATTTAACTCTTTCAACACTGCTTTGGGAATGCACAGAAATTTCCTCCAGCTTTCTAAAGTTTCACTGTGAGCATATGGTATGTTGCATATAGCCATAGACACATACCAATTTTGCTTCTCTGGATGAACTTCTCACATGTATTCAATGGGTTAAGAGTTCATCTCATTAATCCTATCCTTTAAAATATAATCCTGTTCCTACTTTGATACTACATTGAAGTAGACATATTTTAAAGTGACAGTTCTAAGAAATACTAGTCTTTCTTCACCCTCCCCCTTCTCTGCTCAGGATCCTACCCAGAACCTGGATTAACATACTGATTAAAAAAGTGATCATCCTTACCATCACCTCTTCCAGCTACAGATCTCCAGCCAGTCTCCGCTCATGGAACCCACAGTCTTTTCAGGGGCTGTTTCAGAAACAGGATCTGCAGGGGATTTCAAGATTCGGATACGAGGGGCAACAAGAAGGGAGAACACCAGACTGGGAGGTGTGCTTAGCACCCCACTGACATCCTGCTGAAAATGTCATATACAGCAGAGACATTTGCAAGTAATTATTGTAAAAGAATAGTAGGAATGGTGAACTTTTCATATTTGAAAATTGTTCTTTCCTACATTCGGGCCTGATGCGCTTATTCATCTTGTCAGCTAAACCAAAGTATAAAAGCCTTGATTTCAATTTAATAAATTCATAGAAACAAAAAAGGAGTATTGTAGGGATTATTCAAAGCCTCCAAAATTTTCCTAATTCTTAAGGCATTTCCTTTATTTATGTAAATATATTTTACAGATGTTGAGTATTTTCTTTGTAGCAAAAAACACTGAAGAAATTAGCAAATATGCTAACTAGCAAACCCATGTGAGTTAACCTCCAAGTGCAATGTGATACGTAGGTGCAAGAGTTTATAGCAATACTAAATGATCAGCAAAAAATGTGCTTAAACTGCAACAGTAAAATATGAATACTGAAAGTTAAGAAGTTTGGAAATACACTATTTCACTTTCTAAGCAAAACTCTTCATTGTATTTTATTTATATATTAATTGTGCATTAAATTACTTCGGATGTACAAAAATTTGCCCTGTGATGTTCAGTGCTCTATTACAACTCACAAAACCATGTTTGAAACCATGTTTAATCATTCTGCTTTCTAAAGGAGTTAAATCAGTAGATTTTTTTTGGTTTTATAACTCAAATAAAAAATGCATACAGTGGATTTATAAAGATGTATGTTTATGGATGTCTATGTCTACTTACATACTGCATAKATAGTGTACCTAATATGTATATTAACTAAACATGTAAATAAGCATTTTCAAGCAATAATAACCACCCAAGTTTTTGCATAACATGTCAGTATTTTCTCACAAGTTTTTAGTGTTATTTTCCTCACAAAATTTGAACGTTATTGATGCATATCATTCTGTAGAACCCTCCAGTGGATTCAAATTATACGTACAGATTTTCAATTTATATATTTGTCATTTTTATAAGACTTCATACACTTTGTTTCAGTAGAAACAATGATTCATATGTGAAGAAAAAAATTAAAAATACATTTTCATAAAAAGGGCACAAATTATTGATAAACACATCTATGTTTGCAGATTGGTTATTTCTCAGAGGTTATTTGGGGTCATAATTGTAAATCTCATTACCTTGCTTGAAGGAGAAGGTCTCTTTCATTATTACGGTGCTGAGGTCCATATCCCTGAAGCTAATTGCAAGGTATTGCTTCAGAGTTCTAATTGTTTGCCATCAAAATAGCTGTGTAAGCTTGATTAACAGTGTTCAGCAACATTCATAATAGTCCAAGCCTGGTCCTGCATAAAATAGAAACTGGGAAAAAATCAATAAGATTTAATAAGATCAGGAACAATCACTTACAATAGTACATCAATCACACAAAGTAATAGGTGCAGGATTTGATAGGGTCCTGAACTGCCTGAGAGATTCATAACCAGTACTCGTTAATGATTTGTTCATTTGCATTTTATCAATCCAGTTACAGCTGACAAGCAGAAGGAGCAGTAAGGAAATATGTTGACTTAAACTCATCAGAGTTTGCAATTAAAAAAATAACAGATAACTTAATAGGAAAATCAGACGTAGCTATAGATGTGGAGTGTGTATGTATACATGTGTAGATGTACTCTTTTTTGCTGCAAGATTATAATAAATTACCACACCATAGTGGCTATTAGTATTCCCATAATCCCTCAGAAAGTCTGCTTATGTCTGAGAAAAAGTACAACAAAATATAAATTTTTAAATTCTCCTCAGTGCTTCACAATGTTTCTCTCTCATTGCATTTCACATAGTGTAATGCCATCACAATATTTAATATGAAACATGCATATTGCCTTGTTTTCATACCCTTTTAAATAAATAAAGCCCTGGGCTTTGCTTTGGGCCAAACCCATATCAAACACAAAACCAATAATAATGAGATGGCTTTCTGGTGATTATTATTTAGCATTATATCCTATATCAGCAGATTTTATGTCTTTCTAAAGTAATTAAGTTTTGTTTACTATCTGAACATTTTTTAAAATTGTCATGAATAAACATCAGATCTCATTTATCCAGACTCTTGCCTGTTTGTAATGCATCAATCTTTTGTTTAAAATAAGAAACCCAGAGCCAAGCCAAACTAAAATGCTACAAAAAAACATGAGCTGCCTTGTGTGTGGATGAGTTATTTAGAGAGCGATCTTGTGAGACTATCTGCAGAGCATGTTTGCTTGCCTGTGTTTGTTGGGTCCATTTTGATGAGTGCCTCGTTATAAACCAGATTACATACCTCCCTTTTCTGAGGAGCAGTTTGCACTGTTAGATGTAGTAATTCTAATTTATATCCCAATTAACTTGTTTCTCTAGTGTCTTGCCTTTCCATGTCCTTCCACCAGAATTTTTTTTTCCAGACAAAACCTTAAAATACTATTTTTGGGTCTCTTAAGAGTATCTCTTGACCCAAAACATGCATTGTTTACTTGTAGGATCCCCCTTTGTTGCTCATTTCGGTCAGCTTCTACATTTTAAAAGGAGAGCAGCAAATTCTAAATCAATATATGCTCCTGTCACATCATCTTATACTATGAGAGCATCTAATACCTGTACAAAGACAAGGCTTCCTTAATGCATGGTGGTTTAGAATAGAGATTGCCACACGGCAGTATGATATGGCAAGAATTGAATTTGGGTTTTCTGTGCTACATCAGGCCCTTTGGCCTCGAAGACTCTAATGGAGGAGCTTCCCAGGTTATGTGACACTATGATTTTTAAGGTAAAAGGATGACAGAGCTTATAGGTTGACTGATGCTGTGATTTTAAGGTTGCACCACCAGCATCTCAGTCATATGCATTACGTGGAGAAAGAATTAGCAGGTTGGTGGCTTTGTCAGAAAATTGGCGCAATCTCTGGCTGGATTTCAGAAATTATATTCTCTAAACTGCTATTCTGGGACATGTAAAAACTATCAGCTAGTGTATTAATCATAGATTAGTCGTAATAACTATTAATTTTATAGTACTTTCAATTTTTTATAACTTTACAAATATATCCTGAACTGGATAATTAAATCTACGAGCTATATTAAAATCAGAGTAGTAATAAAAGAAAGGGAATGATTTGCAACAATAATTCTTGTGAAGAGAATATTCTTTTTTCTCTTCTGGAGCTGGCCATGAATAATTTGTGATTTTTATGAATATGTTTGTTTCAGTAAATGGATGTTTCATGGAGAAAAACTACAGTCTCTGAATTTGTTAGATATTCTTGGATAAAAATATTAATTTGGCTATTAGATGTGTATGATTTAACAGCTGTGCTATTAATTTCTCTGAGTAGGTTTGATAAAATAGTTCCCTTCTCAGCTGCTCCAGCCTCCTCTGTAAGTTGCTGCCCGTGAGTCACAGATGTCTTGTAGCACCTTCTAAACTGCTGGAGTCACCAACTAGAAGTAAGCCAGAGCTGATTTCCATCCAGGTCGAGTTTAGTTTGCAGAGTCTAGCAAAAGCTAAAATGTGTCCCCTTCAACCATTACTGCAATGAGGACAGTAACCTCAGAAAAGGGAAACAAAGATAACTGGAATAGTTGCCTTTTCAATTTACTGGTAGATGTGAGTTAACACTTTCAGTATCAAGCTATGTTTTCTGTTCCTTGATTAAGCGTGTACTGTTATTTCAGGAACAAACCTTAATCGTTGACTGCTGTGCCTGCAATGCAGCCTGCAAACCTCTTTAAAGAAAAATAAGTTTAGAAGAAAATTGCTTTCAACACCCTGTCTCAGATTCCCCAAATCCATGAGAACAAGGCCTTTTCATTAGTAATTGTACTTTTCATTTCTAATTGGTTCCTTGTTTTCAGATGTACAGGTGCATGGTACCCAATGTAAGCTTTCTGCAACATGTAAGACCTTTCTGAGGGACAAATGTGTGACTCATGGAATGGGGATGGACTCCTGTCATCTGGCTGCGGCTGGGGGCTGTGCCTTTTAGTAGGACTTCTATTTGTGGGAAATCCTGAGCCACGGAGTCTACCACATTACAGTCTGGCAGCGTCTCTCTGGCTCTGCGACCCAGGTCAGATTAGATCCTAGACTGTCCCAACCAGCAAGGCTGGACACATAGGATCAGAGCAAGGAAGAAGCCTCTGTAATGGCCCGGGATGCAAAGAGAGTGACAAGGAACCAAGACATATGTCAGGTGTAGGGGACTGGAGAGAACTGAGTGACGCAGGCACATCTACCATGTGCAGGTATGTGCAGTGATCGATAACATGTTAACATTTCTTTTTAATGAGTGTATCACTGGATCCTCAAGAGGCAGTAATTATTGCTTTGCTCTCTAAGAGCCAACTCAGGGGCCAGATCCTCTAGAGAAACTTCTCAACCAACACACTCTATAGAAAGCTTAAAAACAATAAATAAAAGATACCCAGAATTTCAAGAAACTGTCGCTAATTATCTGAGGTGTCTAATAAAAAGTGGTAGCTTGTGTTCCTCTGAATTTTCTTTTTCCATTCCACAAGAGCTACATTATTTACACCATGCTTGAGGAGACTCATAGAATCTAAAAATACTATGTTGCAAATCTTATGTTTTTGCTCAAAAAATACACCAGAGTACAGGTTTTAGAAGCAGTTTTCCTTGTCTCTTTTCAAAGTGTTATATTAAAAAGTGCTTTAATACTGCTGCTGCTGAACTTTTATATGTGACATGATCACATTATTCTAGACTTTGTGAGTATCTAAGTGTCTAAAGGCACTATCCTTCTGTTTCTTTGTAGAAAGAAGTGATATGGAAAGCTCTCTCAATATTCTGGGTGAATAAGAAGCAAAATACACCGAACTGGGCATTCTTCCGCAGGAGGAAAAAACATGAAGGTGAGATGCAATTCTAGGCAACAACTGCTGGTCTGTAAAGACACGTCACACTAGAATGATTTCCACCCCCAAAGGAGAGACGGAGAAGAAAGAACTTCAGCAGTTCGGCACTGGTTTGTGTACAATAAATAAGCTCAAAAAAGTATTATGACCTGTGGCTGACAACTGGTCTGTACACCGGTCGTGATACCCACAGATTTGGCAAATGAGGATCAGCATTTACAATGGTTGCAAAGCAGGTTTGCAGATGAAGCCCAAAAAATATGCTTATGAAATTCTAAATGTAACACATATGCTGGCATGCATCTTCAAGGCCTAGTTTTGAAATGAACAGATTACAAGTAATGCAAATTCTCAAGAGGGCATTTCAGGTAACACTGATACTGACCAGAGCCTGAAATCTCTATCTTTCAGTGAATTCCAGTTTGGAAGGCTTTATATTTGACTTCTATTATTTCAAGCTTTTTCCCGAGAATATTTAAAATGTAAGCTTAATTTTCTTCTTCTCCTTCTTCTTCTTCTTCTTCTTCTTTCTTCTGCTTCTTCATCTTCTTCTTTTAAATTTGTCACCATGTTGTCATTTTTTGTCACGTATATTATTCCAGAAGGATTTGATGTCTGGAGTGATTGCATAAATCAACTCAACTATGTCACTACTTATAAGTTTGCAATRTGTTAACTCTCTTCATAATTTACATAATGTTTAAATAATATACCTTCTTTTTCCCTTATCCCTACATTAATGTGATTAGAATCAGTGGAAGCGCTGTAATTTTCTTGTAAGGTGTGCTTTCCACCTACGCTTGCTTATTACAAGAAGTACCACTTCTAAAACTAGCAGTCTCTGATCAGTTTATCTGTCAAAAATTATTTTTTCCAAGAACAAAAATACCTTATAAAATATACTATTGTTTCTACTTAGTATTCCCGTTAAGGTAAACAAACAACAGAAAATTGTTGCTTTGGCTTATTTATTTCCATGCCTGCATCTAACTGTAAGTAGTAGTAGAATACATCTTCTGATATATTATGCAATTAAATTGATGGATGGTTAATTGAGTCAGTATGGCATACCATATGTGTACTCCTGACCTGAATGTCACTGGTCAGATTAAGGCTTCACACATTTGGCCAAAGAACATATGCTGTTATTGAGAATGTGGCTTTAGATGGGATAAGGATTTTAGTCCATGGAAAAAATCATCATAACTGGCTTTGCTCTTTGGTTGTTGGAGCCCTGGGTCCTTAGGAGTCCAGCTGTAAAGGACTTTAAAAATAATGAAAGTTATTAATTAAAACCTTACTGACATCACGGCCATTAACTTTGGCAGGCTCTTTCATTAATTTATTTGATCTCTCTTATTACATGACATATACTCATCATAGTATTTGTGCCTTTGCATTTCAAGCTTTAGATCTTATTGGATTTTAATTTGTGTTTAGGCTTTTTTTTTTTTATCCCAAACACCTTCTTTTTTAAAGAAATAAAATATTTTCCTTATTGGTGGGCATGATATATACATAAGCGGAAGGCGGAGAGCTCATGTATCTTTAATGACAGTGACACGTAGACATCAAAACACATACAGACTCTCACACAGAAACATGCATGTATATATAGTTATATCAAAATTGCAAATAACAGGTATTTTTAGAAGTGCCTTGCTAAAACATTGTTTTCACAATGATTAGTCCTAGTTTTTGGCAGATTTAATATTTCTGTTTTATCTTATTTATCTAAATAATATTTAATGACATTTTATTTTTTGTCAGCTATTTTGCATATTTTTCTTCTAAACCAGCTATTATGGGAGCTATTTTAGCTTCACAAATGTTTTAAAGTAAATTATGTTATTTTACAAAATTATTGCAGTAGAACATACATCTGAGCAATAATGTTTTATCTTTGACATTGCTTTGATGACTCATCCATTTTGACAGGTAACTGTCTGCTTTAAAGCTATTTAGTTTGCATCAACACCGAGATAAAACGAGACTTGAACAATACGTACTATAGAAGAAAAAATATACTGTCATTACATGGTTAGAAAAACAAAGATTTGTAATGGGAAAAAACAGCTAATAGAGAAATATCTTTGATTCAGTCATTGTTTAGTATAGCAAACTTGTGTATCCTTTGTCCACTGACTTAACCTAGAAAAAGAGTAGTACTGTGTCTGCTGCATAATTTGTTACTGACACATTGAGGATTATGATAATGTACATATAACTAAATTGACAACAATGGAGGAGTCCTGTAATTGTGAACTAAATTCAAGGAGGCTGCTCTGAGCATGAGAACTAACAGTGTCTTCATTATGATTAGCTTACCTTTTCAAGTGTTCTGCTAGGAACCTCTAACACGTAAATTGAGGCAGGAACTTTATTATCATCACTATAGCAACTGCAGGGAATTTTATTTCAAAACAGTTGGCTACCTGAAAATTTTCTCGTGATGGAAAGAACAGCAGATGATATATACATTTTAATTCATTTTCATTTATTCCTGTTTTGAAGTGTTCCATAAATGAGTGTAAGGCTTCCTTGTTTTTTTTTCCTTCTTTAAGACAAGATGGCCAGTTCCATCTTAAATTACTTTTCTAATCCAGCTTTTTCTATTAGGAGAAAAAAATGCTGGCAGATTTTGGTTGTATCATTATATGTAAAATTTTAATTATGCTAAGATATGGAATATTTCAAATTGGCCCATTTAATGCACAATTCTCTTCATTATTTAATTTTTGAGCTTAACTGTTACCTGGCTTTTCTTTCAACTTTGATCTTAAATCACATCACCTCTCAGTAAGAATAGTGAAATGTGCATTTTTTTTTTTTTTTAATTATTTTTCCATGGTGTTGTTATACTCTGTGCCTAAAGAAAAGGAGTAACTACACAGATGAGTTTGTAGAGGATGTGAATGAACTGTAGATGCACATAGAAATTGAATGCAAATACAAGGGAATGTCTCTTTTTTGTCCATAAAAGGACTGATCACATGTTCACATCTGGAATTTTTATGCAGAACCCTTTTCTCCTAAAATTGCACAACCCCCCTGTTGTTGCAATTCTGTAATTACAAAACTAGCATCATACTGCAGACAATAGTAATGCTTCAGAAATTGGCTGAGTCTTTTATTGCAAGTATACAAATGAATTTCTTTTTTATTCCCTTTTGCTCAGTGATATTCTGATTTTCTTTAAAATGAACTACACCTTACAAAAAGACAGTGTTTTGAAATATGTGTTTGTTCAAATGAGCAGGGAGAAATGGAGAAATATTTCAGCTGCCTTGAAACCCTTTCCCTCCACAAAACATAGGAAGAAGTGTAAAAATTCTTATTATTTATGCATTGGGGCTGGTGTTCGATTATGAAAGCGCTATGTATCTCAAAGGTATCCCATAGAACACATTTCAGTCACTGCTTTAACCAGTGCCCATTTTTTATTGAAAAATACAGTATAAAGTTTCCTGCAATCTGCATTAATGAGGAGATCACATGATGGGGACTTCCTTAGCTCTCTTTGATATTTGCATCTTCCTTGTAGCCAAATTTCTCTAAACTCTTCCTAATAAAGAAGAATATTTTGTGCATTGGATTTCAGTGTGTTCTTCCTTCTACTGTGATATGGAAATATGTTCATTTGCTTTCACAGGCAGGAAGGCATTTAAAGACTTGCCGAAGATGAGAATGTAAGATTGAATGCAAAACAGCCAATGCAGTTGAATGTTTCGGCTATTTCACATGAGGCTCAGTTTTGTCTGATACTGTTTTAGGAATCTCACCAAGACACCTACCTTAAGAGTCAAGTTGTCCCAAGGTCCTTACATAATTCATGGGGAAATGTTGCCCCTCCAGAACACAATCAGAATTGCTCTCTGGAAGTGCCTTTCTTCTTCCATTGACTATCTAGGAGCCTAGGTTCATTGCACTCTTCCCTTACTAGCCTCACTTCAGAAAAAATCCATCAGGTCAAAATCTTTTCACTCACAAAATTCTCGCAGTGGAAAGACATATTTTTCAGTTGCAATATGGTTGGGTGTTTTTTTTTTTTACTCAGTGGGGTTTGGGATTTTTTTTTTTTGTTTGTGGGGGGAGGTTGTGGTTTTTTTTGTTTTGGAGTGGGTTTTTTTTGTATCTACAAAAGCTTGAAGAATATGCAAAATCCCAGAGAGGCAGATCTTGAATGCATTGTTGTTAATGGAATTTTTGCCAGTGAGTCCCCCAGGGTCAGTATTTCACCCTTGTGCACAAATTAAGAGTCAATTAACAAATATATGTATCTTGGAAATGTGAGTGGGACAAGTCTGGGTAACTATGTGAATGATCAGAGATGAAATTCTTTTTTGGTGCTACTTAAATAATTGATAAAAGAACATTAGGTATTATAATCCATAAAAGTACAAGTGACTGCTTTGTGGAAGAAAGTGCTAGTGCTTTGAAAATCTATCTCTAGACATTGAACTAGCCATTGCAAAATGTTGTTCATCCATTCTGCAGCTTAAAATATTTTTAAAATTGAGATCTCAATTTATTAAGCCAAAGGATCTGTACATCAATCCATTTGGGCCAACTCCAGTATTTTACTGAAGTCCCATCAGCGCCAGCCTTGCTTTACATGGATTCACCATTCTGTTAGCACTTATCCACTTGCAGTGTTAGCACTTCTGCAACGTACAGAAAGCTATGTACCTGTCAGGGCCCTGAGGGCACCCACAGGCTGTGCCTCCTCTTCACCTTCTCCAAGGGCTTTGGCTGCCTTTTCTCAGGGTCATCTCTGACACTGCGCAGC
Organism: Phoebastria nigripes; assembly: GCA_035582835.1. Taxonomy (NCBI): domain Eukaryota; kingdom Metazoa; phylum Chordata; class Aves; order Procellariiformes; family Diomedeidae; genus Phoebastria; species Phoebastria nigripes. The sequence continues at coordinate 152,859 of JAYKAV010002803.1, forward strand.
TGTGGGACCGTGGTCAGAGCTGCAGAAGGAAGAGCCTTGTCGGGGGCTCCCACCTCTGTCCACCTGGGAGCTGACTATGTATTCAGGTCCTTGCCCTGGGTCCTCACTGCAGCCTGTCTTTGTACCTCACTGATCCTGACCACGACCCGCTGACCTGACTTTCTGGCTTGACTCTGGACCTGGCCCATCACTAGGGACTTGTCTGTGATCCCTGGGCTGAGGCTGACCCTGGTCCCCATCACTGATCCTGCCATGCACTTCTCATTGGGCACAGTGGGATGGCACCCCATCAGTGGGGCACTGACCTGCCAGCCTGACTGTCACCCATGGACCCTGGCTCAAGTCCCCTAGCAGAGCAGCCCCCTCCCCCTGCTCCTTGGTAGTACAACTGCCAAGGGCCAGCCAGTAGGAGATAGGAAAGCAATGCTCCAACAGGAGTTGTTCAAGAACTTCTTTGGTTCATTTCTTTCTTGGTGCCTGCTGTGATAAACTTGCATCTGGAAAGACTTTCCTACTTAGAATGTCATGTTTTGGTCAAGACATAAGAGACAGTATGTGTATCCCAGCTCAGCCGATAACATACTGACTGTCAAGAACATAAGAGAGCAGGCTGAAATCCCTTTTTTGTTGGATATAGGGCAATGACTTGAACCTGAGCTGCTATACAGCCCCTTTATATGCTCAGTTCTCATATACTCCTTTATAAGAAAATGTTCCACTTGGCAAAGCAGGCTTTGTGCCAGAAAATGGATGATTAACTCCACAACCAAAGGATTAAGGTGTTTGTTTGTGATTTTGATCTAGGAATTCCAGCTCTGAATTCTGCTATAATGAATGTTTGTGCAAAACAGAACACCTCCAAAAGAAGGACTCGGGGCAAATGCAGTCAAACTCAAGGACTGGAGCATTGACCTGGAATGCTGGGACCTGGAAAGTGACTGCTCGAACCGCATTTCTCAAATGCAGATAAATGAAAGAAACAGCACACAACTGGCTATCTGAGGAAAGCTGAATGGCTTGTTCTCAATGGTTTGTCCTCAATGGTTTGTCCTCAAACTCTCTTTATGAGGAAGAGAGCAATGTGATGTGGTGAAGAATGGAAAATTTTAATTTTTTTGGTTGGAAATTCCAGCTCTTTCCTGTCTGTCCAAAGGAGTATCTGCTTCATATTCTGATGCACTAATAGTACCACCTCAAACTTAAAAAACAAAACAAAACAAAACAAAAAAAAACCCACCACAGTCTGAGTTTCATGTCTGATCTCTCTTCTTGAGCATCAAATGTAAACTTTGTCATAAGAAGTTGCCTTTCAACATTTCTGGTTCTCCGCCATTTTCAAACTCTTGAAATGTAGGAAATGATAACTCATGCATAATACATTAGGTGAAAATTCTATAAATGTTTTTGCTTTTAATTCATTTAGGAATCAAATTAATCTCATTTTTCTCAGTGAGTATATTTTTATTCCTTGTAAAACAATCATTAAAACATTTGAAATAATAGAAGTGGAATAAGAAAGCATATCAAATATGTAGTTTTAATAATAGATTGCATTGTTAAGTCAGAAAGAATTAGGTAATTGTAGACAGTAAATATTTTAATGCATGTTCTCCTCGTGGCTTGCTAATTCAGTTACTTACATTAGAATAGTTGCATAAGAATAACAACGTTTTTTGTTAAATCACTTATTCTAGAAAGCAGGTTTTTTTTAAAGTTTATGCATTTAGGATACATATGAATGAACAATACTGTGTTTATATCTAATTTAAGAAACATGTTTCTAAGGAGTTAAGAATGTGTCCAGGACAGAAGGGAAGGGGAGATATCTCACTTTGTTAGAAGAAAAAAGGGACAAGGTTCCTCTAAGGTCATCTATTCAGGGTATGAGGTTTGGACAGAGGAACATCCCTGAATCAGGAGCTTGACCAGGAGTGGCCCATGGCGTTGAGTGAAAACTCATCAATCTGTTCCGTTGAGAACAGGGAGGAAGAAGGGAATGGGAATTTATAGGCAGGTCTTTTTAGTCAAGAACTTTTCTGATGGTAAAATACAGATAAAAAAGATTTCAATTTGAAGTATTAAATGTACAAATATTCTTACAAATATAGGGTACCTTTTTCAAAACCTTTGTAACTCCCTATGAGCCTAAGTCCCATTAACTCTGGAAGCGATTTAGATGCTTTTGAAAACCTAAGTTACATACCTAAGTAACAAGTATTTTTAAAATAGTTACCAATACTCTGTCCTTAGTGTCTAAATAACTTGTAACGGGAAAAAAACTATGGCTAGGCATGAACACTGTCCAGAGCAAAAGGCATCACTTTTAATTGAACGCACAAGTCAGAAAGAATAGAATTGAGTTGTCTTTTAAATATATATATAACACTTCATGCTTTGAATGACTTACCTAGTTTTCTTCAGGGAAGTCCCTGCAGAGTGATGCCATTATACCTCTTGAGGCACAATAGGAGAAATTTTGCAAAGAAATAAAGGCCTTAGTATGTTGCTTGAAGCCACTGCCACTTCATCATTCAACTAGAGCTCTCAGTGTTACCTCTCCTGACCTTGGTGAAAACACCAGCGTAGCACAACCACCATCACCAGAAAAAAACCACACCTACCTCCTAGGGACTTCATGAACGTAGGAGGAAGTAGAGAGAGTTGAGAGAGCATTACTGACACAGTGCCTCTCCAGAGCACCGCTCTCCCTCCCCTTCACTGAAGGCAATTGCCGACTTCTGGGGTGGAGAGTCATCTCCTTTCCCAAAGAGCTGCAAAGAGCCAACATTCTCCATACCCTCATTGCACCTGCTAAATATTATATGTATGTGTGTTTGGCCAGCTGGAAGGTGATAGAGGACAGCTACGTGTCACCTTCAAGACTTCTTTCTCCTTCATTTGCAGTAAAATGGGGAAACACACACTTAGAAGACACCATTTTTTCCCCCATTCCTAGTGGGAGAGTATAGATCAATGGCAAGTAACAGAGACCAGCACTTTTACAGGATTCAACCTCAGGAATAGTTTTCTGCTCTTTACTGTACTTTGGTCTGGCTGATTTTTATGCATTAGTACAGAAGAGACTTTTCAATATTCAAATGGATGCCAAGCACAGTAGTATAGTGCATTAACCTTTCCCTTTGAGATATTTTAGTTCAATTGGTGGCAGAGAAAACCACAAACTGTGGCACAACTGTCAGTCTCATAAATGATTTGTGACTGTGTAAATGCAGACACCGCAGCTGTCATGTAATCGGCACACAGGCTATAGTGGGAATGTAACTCAGACCCTTCTGCTCCAAGAACATGAGCCTTTTCCATTTGTACTGTTCCATTAGCTGTTGAAATGGCTTAAAACTAGAACAATTTATCCTTTCCCTTTTGAACTTTAGCAAAATAGGACAGAGCTCTGAACCAGCTTTCATTTACAAACCAAAATTCTCCCAATGTGATTTTCTAAAGCAAACATTTAAATCCAGTGATATCTAAATAGCTGTCAACAGTATTATAGAGAGCTGTACAAAACTTTAAAAGTAAAGCTCAGAAACAGATACATTTTCCTGGTTTCAAGTGTCATTGCAAACCACAGATTCATGAACCTGGATTGAGTATAACATCTAATTTATGGGTTTGGGTGGAAACCGCCTAAAAGCTGCAAATGCCTTGGAGCTTTTATTGTAAAAGACCCGAAATTGCAGTTCTGGCTAAGATTTGCTTTTTGAGGGATTTCGTTTGAACCAAAAAATCACAAAGCAATACTAGGGAGAAATGAAACCATGTAAACCAAAGTCAGCAAGGCATGCTCCAACATTTTGGAATCAAAACAAGGCATAGATTTCTCATGCAGTTCCTTTGCAGGCCCAAGATAGAGGACAGTCAAAAAGCCCACCAGGTATATACCTCTGTCCAATAGAAGGCAAGTGGGCTACTTACTCTCCTCTCTGTTTAAGAGAGACCCAAGGATCAAAAGGAATTTTACAGGAGTCAGAAACATAAACAAGTATGAAAGAAATTTGCAAATCCTCTATTATGTCCAGATAAAAGGTAGCAATGCTGACTCCACTTACTTCTGAGTAACAGATTATTTATTCCTATGTAGAAGAAAAGCAACATTTTTCTGAAACTTAATATGGAGCTATTCTAAAAGTATTACAGGAAACAATATTTTCTCAGCTACTGCATTTAAACATAACAGCTGTGCTGAATATAATTTTGTACTTTCTTTCTTTGTTTATATTCAGCGACAGTTTGCAATTCTTTCCACCACTCCACCCCACCCCAATTCATTGAATCTATAGGTCTTCAGGCAATCGTGTAGCAAAGACTAGAACAGAGATGTACTGTTTAGTTGTTGCTTCCAAAATCTAGACTGCCAGTAACTTAATGAACCCTCTGGAGATATGCTCCCATGTGGAGCAGGTTGTGTCTGTGCTTGAGAAGGTCTAAATTAGTTATTTCTTAGAATACCCTGTGATGAAGGCACTGCTACCAACTGCTTTTCTTGTCACTAGCTCGTCAGGGCAATAAACCAATTAGTTGTTGCTATAGTAAGGGTCATTTCTTACTATTTTAAATTCTTGGTAGGGATACACAGCACTTCACATATTTGTGGAGTCAGCATTTTCAGTTCATTATGATTGCAAATGAATGTGTTTCTTCACAAAAGCAGTTTTGTTGTCAAAAAAGACTTGTTACGTTGCTGTTTTATGAAGTGCTAGCATAATATGGGGTATGGAGTGGGAGGGAAGAGAGCAGGAGGTAGTATGCTTCTTGAGATATTTCAACCATTCATTTTTCATGAATGCTTTTGAAGAAATATTTGGCCCTCAATTAGAAGTAGCCACATGCTGCTCCTAAATCACTGTTGGCAAGAAATGCCAGTACATGCCAGAACTACAGCTCGCATCCTTCTGGAGGTTTAAGATTTCTCCTTTGAAACTTCTATCTATAGAGAAATCACTTTACCCCTGAAAATTAAATATGCTTGAGAATTGAGATTGTGTCTTTTGGTTTGTATGAATGTCCATGTACTTACAGCTTTGGGAGGAGGCATCAGAACCTTGTTTTGCCAAATTTGATCTGACAATGTGCCATGTCCCTTGGGAAGAGCTGAACACTCTTACCTTCTAATACGTTCTCAACAGAAATTTGGAAGGCTTGGCTCCAGGAACGATCTCATACAGAGTAAGTAATTAATTCACATATTAATTGCCGTGGAACCATGTCACAGAACTTACCACTGGGGTAATGAGCCTGACAGATACAGTTGCCAAAGTAAGGCACGTGACTGGTAGCGTAGTGTTGTGGTTTAACCCCGAGGGCAGCTCAGCCCCACACAGCTGCTCGCTCACTCCCCTCCAGTGGGATGGGGGAGAGAATCAGAAGGGTAAAAGTGAGAAAAATCGTGGGTTGAGATAAAGACAGTTTAATAGGTAAAGCAAAAGCTGCGTGTGCAAGCAAAGCAAAATAAGAAATTAATTCACTACTTCCCAGATGTTTAGCCATTTCCAGGAAAGCAGGGCTCCATCACATGTAATGGTTACTTAGAAAGACAGATGCCAGTATTCCAAATGTCCCTCCCTTCCTCCTTCTTCCCCACAGCTTTTATTGCTGAGAATGATGTCATACAGTATGGGATATCCCTTTGGTCAGTTGGGGTCACCTGTCCCGGCTGTGTCCCCTCCCAACTTCTTGCGCATCCCCAGCCTACTCACTGAGAAGCAGAAAAGGCCTTGACACTGAATAAGCACTGTTACGCAATAACTAACACATTCCTATGCTATCCACACTGTTTTGGTCACAAATCCAAACCACAGCACCATACAAGATACTATGAAGAAAATTAACTCTATCGCAGACAAAACCAGTAAATCTATTCGGGCTCCCAGAAGTGCCATCACCAGCAAAATAGTTGGACATTGCATATATCTGTTGGGCATTGGGCATTTGTCATGTGATGCAGGTAAAACATAATAATTAGAATTAGCATTCAGACCTTACACTAAAACTAAGTCCAGGTCAATTCTTAGATGATCTGAGTAGCTGACAAGTATGGCAGTTGTGAAGAGCTTTCTTTACTGTAGAGAACTTGTCCTGGGTGACATTTGGGACCTAGGAAAAGAATTTTCATGAGGACAAGCATAAAAGTAAGTTCCTGCTCTGGTAAGGGTTGCCCTTCACAACCATAATTTCCTTAGGCATGCTCTGGAGTCCTGAAGAGATAATAAACAGAGTTGACAAGATGGGCATGAAAATGAGTCTTTTTCTTCCTTTTGTGCCTCACACACAAAGTAATTCGCAAACAATACCAACACTAAAAGCATACTTCAATTCCACTACCTAGGGAGAATATCCTGGATATTGGAACCTAAAAAGTTTTCATGCAATACTTTTTCTTGATACACAGCCTCGTAAAGTGCTGCAGCAGAATTCAAATGGAAGAGTACCTTGCCTCTTCCTTGTAAATGAATTGAAAAGACAAGGGACAAGCCTGATTTTTCTTATCCCTCTGTTGTAGTTTGTCTGTCTTTCATTTTGTATGTTTGAAYGTTTAGTTCCACTGAAGCTCTCAGTTCTTTAGTTCCGTAAGAAATTTGTTGTTGGAACTCCTGAATTTCCAAAAAATTTGGAGCCCAGTATTTCTGTTTTTAAAGGCATAACAAAGATACCATTACTGAAGGAACCAGAAAAGCCACCAAATTAAAGGTAAGCGGCCAGCTACAAAATGACAAAAAGGAATAAAGGGAAGAAAACTAAATTTTTTTGTAAGATTTCTAATCACCTTAGTCAGAAAAGATCGCTAATAGGGAATTCCTCTGCAGGAAGCATAGAAGACAAGTCAGGGAGAGACTGGCTGCTAGAATTGAAGGTTTTGGCTGCTGCTTTGTGTCTGAATCAAAACCCTTTTGGTGCATTACTGGGCTCTCCTTCTTAGAACAGACTTCTGAGGCTCTAAAGAGTTACTTTTGAGGACACTTCCACTTCCCCCATGAGGCTAAGGAAGCTCAAGAGATCAGGCTTATAGTGTACAAAGTGCTCTTTCCCACTAGGATCAGAGGTGGACACTGAAGTCTTCAGACTGGGGAAGTGTTGTGGTGCAGAAGTAAAGGATATAGCAAACTAGGAGGTTTGAACAACAGACTCAATAGCTAGTTCAAGGATAGCAACTCTCAGCTCCTTGCATCTCTGGAGCTGTGGTGGAAAGGATCACTCCAAACTTTTGTAATATTGTGTAATTTATGTCCAAGCTTTTGCACATGCAATTGAAGAAGCGAGACTGAAAAGCTCTCTGCAACTGTGAGACTGAGGCCTGAGGCAACTGGTGGTCGGAAGAAAGGCTGTTATATTTACTCTGATGACTCTTTTGCACTGACTCTGGGGAGGGACACCAAGCCAGCTGCTTTGAGTCCCACCAGAGTATAAAAGGGAATAGACAGAGAGCAGGAAGGAAATGTGTTGCTATGCAAACAGTACCACCTCTCTTGAAGTAGGGAATTAATCCTGAATATATTCAGGACACAAGACCTGAAAAGCAGGCTTAGTGGGAGGTAATCTGCTCAATGTCTTTTCCTTTTGCATGGCTAGAAATATCTATGGGATCTGCCTCAGTTTATCTGACCTTTCTTTATTTTTTTTGTATCTGCTTTTTAATAATATCTTGCATTTTATAGTGTCTTCCATCCTAATGTTTCCTAAAATGTTGTACAAAATTAACAAACTGATATTTAAACTATATACTGGGATTATTAATCAGCACAGCAGTTCTCTAAGAATGAAAATATTGCTGTACATTGGTCATGGCTGGCAGCTGTTCTTGCCTTTATGTAAGTGGTGACATCTTCACAGCTGCTTCTGAAAATGTTCCTTAGCAAGGTACAATACACTGAGTTGTATGTCCCTGGGAAATTGTGAGTTTGAGGCAAACACTGTGCGAAAAACATATGTCCATATGTAATTAAAAAGAAGGGTTAAGGAATTGACAGCTGCAGGTATGAAGTATTTTGGTTCTGCAGAAGTACATAGACTGATAATCTTGGGCCTAATCTTGACCATGTTCAAATGTACAGAGCTTTCATAGAATCCCAAAGGAATTCTTATGGGAAAAGCAGCAGTTCATTGAATGAGTGACTTCATTCTACTTTTTTGTGGTTTTGCAGATGACAGGAGTATCTCCTACCAGTCATCTTGAGAGGCAGGCTCATAAATACTGAGGAAACTGAATGGTTTGCCTGTCCGTTGAATGGAAATACATAGACATATCAGCCACAGAAATCAAGTGATCGTCAACGGAAAAAAAAAAAGACCCTCTTCCATGGACAACTAGGAGTGGGGAAGCACATTAAAAAGCACCTTCTCATTCTCTCATATTTCTGTGAAGCTCTAAGCCTCTGCAACCCTGCTCGCAATGTTTCCTTTTAAGGTCACTTCATGAGTGTTTTTGTACAGCAAGGTACAAAAATCTCTCTGATCTCTGCATGAAGGAGAGGAGGCTTCAGAAGTGACAGAGGGCAGAAGCTCAGTAGACGAACCTTCCATGTTCCTTTGAAAGGACAATGCTGAAGCCAGAAAAGATCTACCCTATCTCAGGATCACAGGGTCAGCATAATTTTCCTGCTGCAACTTAACATGCCTGCTTTTGAAAATTTTGGCCCACAGAAGGCATTTAGCTGAATTAATCTACCTTTGGTCACATCATCTCCTGTTTGGGCAACAGATTACAAATGTGGAAGACATGTGGAAGTGGTAACACCATTTGGAGGGTGGAAGAATCTTGGCAGATCAGCAGCCTATCATTGAGGCTGCTGGCAGCCTGTCTAACGTATCTATAATTCAAAATTTTGAAGCTCCTATGGTATGGATGTGAAAGGAGATTGCAGCCCTATGAATTTTTTGCTTTGCTGTTGTCATATGGGTGCATGATGACACCAAATATTTGGTCTGGAACCAAGTATGCTGTGTATTTATGCATTCAGAAACCTGAGCCAGACAAGAATGCTCAAATCATTTATGAATTTTTAGTAGTCTTCCTACTGTAAATGTTTAAAGCTGTAGCTTAGTAATAAGATATTTGATAGTAACGCTCAAAAAACCACCACTTGAGAGTTATTAAAAAACATCTACAGAGGTTAAATGTTTTTAAGGAAAATGAAGTGATGTGGCCATCTTTCTTCCTCCTCTGAATAAGCACCACAGAAGCAGCTAAATAGAGATGTAAACCAAATAGTTGAAAAGTCAGTTTGCAACTTGCATAAAACCAAATGAGATAAAATAGGTTCCAATTGTGTTTCAGTACCAAATAAAGTATATTTTGCATTAGGAGATTTTATGTGTGTGTGTGTGCATATACATATATGTATATATCTCTTTGTGTGTGTGTGTATATTTACATGTGCATGTGTGTATACACACACAAAAACATATATATAAACACACACACACACATATAATTAAAAAAGCAACAAAAAAGGCTTGTTGGAGGCTTATATTATGCTGACTGTTTTACCCGTGGTCATAATCTGCATCATCTTACCAGACATTGTTTTAATAAAAAAAAAATGTGATGAAGCCACTAAAAGAACTAATTTATTATTTGTATAAAGTATTTATAATAATTGATTGTGTGCCATGGATTTGTGTAAACTTGCAATATGAAGGAAACCATCAAGAACACAATATTTATTTTCCTTGTCTAATGTGCCATAGTGTTTCCAAGATTGCAATGCTGCAAATAAGAGTAATGTCTGATGGGGCACATTGAACAGTTCCCCAGAGACCCTGAAAGGACAGCATATGATAACTTTCAGGGTTCCATTTATAACAGCAAGATTTCCTTTAATGTTTACATGTTTCTAATATGAACTATGTAAAAATGATAAGAAACTGTATGGAGAGAAGTATTTTTTCCTATTGCATTAATTTTAATTGGCTTTTGTTTTTCTTCACTGCTACAGTACTTGCTTTCCTCCAGAAAGATGCATAAATGCTTAACCTAGCATAATTATGCATATACATTCTTATTCCATCAATAATTTGTGCTTTAATTATATTTATCATTTGGTCCACTGTATATTTGTGTGACTTAGAGTAATTTAAAAGTGTTTCATTTTCACAGGTTTCTACTATTTTTCTATAGATAAATTAGGAAAGCTTGGGAAATTGCATACTGAAAATTGAAATGAGGACTATACAATCCATTTTGAGACTTGCCTTTTGGTGTTTACCTCAAAGCATGCTTCTGTGTGTGTGCTTGATTTACATTTAGCAATATCTAAGTGCAAATAGTAATCATACACCAAAGTAAACTGGACTATATGCAATTGCTTCCTCTGTTTCTTCAATTGCAGTTGCAATCCCATAGATTCCAATCTTGACAGGTAGCATAATTAGAAAATTCTCTTTGTCTTATTAAATGTGACTCTTCTCAATAGAATTCACTTCATTGCAGGCAAAGAACAGAAAATATACTTCAAATCTAAAATGGGAAATCAAGGGGGACTGTTTTATTTTTATCTGTCTTTGTGCAAGCGACATTATTATCAAAGGATATTGTAATGCTGAAAATGTACTTTTGGGATTTAAATCACGTATTAGCCTGGAAAGCAAAAAGTGCTGTAGGGCCCATGCAATATATTTTCTCATTAATCTGATTGAAAGATTATCCTTCCTATAGCTATGAAAAGTCTAATACCCATATATCCATCTTTCCTGCTAGTAAAATTCAGCTTTGTGCGTAGTCATTGTCTCTTGTGTCTGAGGTCTTACACTCTTCTTCATTTCTCTGTACAAGCCTATCTGTATTAAAATAAATTCAGAACAGGCCGCCATTTCATGCACACATTTTGATTATTTCATAAGCTGCTGAGGAAAATGGAAGTATCAGCAAGTCATGCAGTTTTCTGGTAATGTAATGCTGTCATTACCTCAGTGGTCATGTGAAAAAGTTTAGCTATAATATCTTTGACAAACGTTCAGTGAGTCAAAACAGTGCATTTAAATGAAATGCAGATATGAATGAGCCATTATTACAATCACAACTCCAGCTTAGAAATTATTAAATATGAATATATACACTTTCACAGTAACCTGACATTTGTAATACATAACTAGCTGTGCATTTCTCACCCCCCTCCTCCCGTTTTCCTCCCCATCATCCCCCAGATTGAGAATAGAGGAAGTCATTTTGATCAGAGGCTGCACACAGTAATTGAAGACACTCCTGATGATTTCATGCAATCAGAGTGGCACATTATTTGTGATGAAAATTAAGTAAGGAAGGAAAGCAGATTTATAGGTTGTCTTGCTTATGGTCAACTGCCTTTACAAAAGATTAGCAATTCTATTCTAACCATCCCAACTGCATATATACTTTTCCACATCGTAGATTTACTGAAATTTTCATATAACCTTAGTCATAACTTGCAGTACCTCATGATTTTAAGCTTTTAATGAAACTACAGAAGATGTCTTAAACTGAATGATTTCTATTCTGAGCTCTTTGAGTGCTGATAGCATGAACAGTATAGATGGCTCTAGCCATAACTGTCACACAGATAATATTCTTTTATGCCTCAAGACACTAAGATGGTGCTGTAGATAACCAAAAGGAATAAGCTGCCACCATCACTAATCTGCAGCTTTGAAACACTATAGCTTTTGCATGGTTAAGAGAAGGTAAAATCACCTAGAAGTGTAATATAGGAGACATTTTTAAGTGAACATAGAAGAGAGAACTAAAGGTTTTCATATTTTGTAATCTATATCCACTCTGGATCAAATCAACTATATCCCCCTTTTTGTGTGTTTATGGATAACAATTGAAAATGCAAAAGAAGCTGAAGCCTTTGAATCCTCCTAGGATACTTTACACTAATATAGTGAAATTGAAATATGGGGAATAGTTAGCCTTATTGTTCCCTTCAGAGTTTAACTTTCAAGATGTTTCATATAGGCTTTTGGTTGGTTTTATAATACATGTAACAGATTTTGTCCACAATAATATCCGCTTTGTGCCAGAGGAGTATAATTTCTGTTGATTATTTTTCAATATGTTAAAGCAAATGCTACTGAAACTTTAATAAAAGAGTGAACTTTATTTACATTTGTCATAGTTAAGCTCACCAAATTAAAATTAAAGCTGTATAGGAATACAAAGTAATGCAAAAAGTAAAACTTTCACAAAGTCTGTTCCACTTTAAGGTGGAATTACCTACAAATAGCCTTGTTTATTCCTATTCTTTAAAAATATTTCTGAACAAATGATGTTTTCAGTATTTGTGTTGCATATAATTATTCTTATTATTTGTCCTTTATAACATCTCATGTGTGTTACCATTAAAAATTGATTTATAGTAAATAAATAAATAAAAACAAGGAAACCAGTATCTTTTTTGCCACCTAGATTTTTTTCCACACACAGTTTAGAAATCCCTAATCAAAAATCCTATTGTTGTGAGAATACAGCCTGACATGAAAGTGTCAGGGAAGCAGCGAAGGAAAAATGATGAACTAAACATCAGCAGAGTTGGACCCACTATAAAAAACATTTTCTGGATGTGTTTTTTAGATACTGCAGTACGCTTTCCAGAGAAAAGAGAAATTCCATTTGAAAGTCTCAAGCAATATGCACATTTTTTTTATTGAACACATGAACTATCAATAATAATCTGCTAATTTGTGCTCCAAAATACAATCATTGTTGGGATAAAAATACAAAGCATGCAGGAAGCTATTAAATGCACAGCAGTATTTGAAATCGAACCACAGTGACTTGTTATGGCATGCTGACATTATTGGTTCTTGTCTGTAGTTACATAATGATCTCTGAAGCCAGATTTTAAAAGTGGTCTGTAAAGCAGCTAAGGTACATCAAAATCTGGCCTCACCATCAACTTTCTAAGCTCCATGCTAAGCTGTACTTATGATTCTTCTGTGTAAACAGCTGCATGCAGTTGAAACCACAACAAAATACAACTACATTTCTTCCCACTGCAAGAGGTATGTTGTGTAATAAAGAATTTCAAACTTTACTTCTAATTAAAAATGGGATTTTAGTCTCTCATCTTGCCTGAATTCAATTAATGGAGGTGCCCCCCACCCTCAATTCAACTTGACTTCGGGTAGCTCTACAGCCTGTCATTGCTGCTTTTATGGCAAAACCAGGTCTTCAGTCAGTAGGTGATCTGGAAACCATGTATATTTTGATTGAGAAAAATCCCAAGTACTGAGGAGAAATACTGAGTCAGAAACAGGAATTCATCTCATTCTGTGACTCCACCCATTGCCCTGTTACAAATTGTCTTAATATTAATTCCAGAATGATTTTAAAGGAGCTGCCCAGCAACAAGTCATATTACTCATGTGCACAGCACTGCCATTTACATATAAGAAATGTAATTTTTGGCCCCAATAGTGGGTGAAGGAAAAGGATTTTTACTTACTATTGTGCTGCTGCTGTTCACATAGCCCATCTGAGTCTCACTATCTGAAGAGCTCACAAATGGTCTGAAAGAAAGAACTGTCTGTAGGTTTATCCCTATGTAGCTATATCTATTTACAAATCATAGAAGAGGTATTATTTAAAATAGTTGGTCTGGAAAGTTAATATAGGGTCATCTCACAAATTAATTATCTTTTGTTTTCATTTGTATTCATCACAAAACACCTGGTTTTGATTACTGTACATATTCAGTCCTTAAATTAAGGTAGTCTAATGTTAATGAGAGAACATGATATGAGTACCTAGAAGATGTTTGTTATATACCAGCACAAAAATGCACCAAAACACAGAAAGTGATCCTTGTGTTTGTCATTAACGTGGCTCTATGCAGAGCTTTGCACTGTACCTTCTCTCCCCTTTCCAGGCAAAAGGTAATTTATTCCTTCTTTGAGTACAAATACTGTACAATAGATGAATAGTCTATGCTTGCAAGCTTTCCATGCTGATGTTGCTGAATAAGAAGCATATCGTTCTCTAAGTGCTGGTTTTGTCCTGAAAGGTGTAGAAGATGCACCTCCTCCATTTTCCAAAGGGTTTGAACCAAGCCAGCCACTTTATTTTTTTTTCCTGGCTATTGCTCAATTGGCCTTGTGTCTGTGCTGCAACCAGACACATTCTGTATCTGCAATGCTTTGTGTTTAGAGAGCAAGATAAAATTGCATATTGAAACAGAAGTGCCACAGCAAACTCTATTAGTGCACTTTCTCTGAAAGCATCTGCTGATGCAGTTGTCCTAAGTAAATCTGATGCATCTGCTTTACACATTGCCATTTGGGTTATTGCAAATAAAGGCAACAGAAGTGATGAACAGAGAATTTGGATTCATGCGGACTAAAACAAAATCAAGGAGTGTTAGTACAAGAAATACATTGACAAGTTGGTCTGAGTGCAGTGGTGGCCTACCAAAGCGGTCAGCAGCTGAACAGGCTGAGAGAACCGGGTTGGTTCAGCCTTACAAAGAGACGACAACTTACTGCTGTCTATGACTTCCTAATGGGAGGGTTTAGAGAAAATATCCCAACTCTTCTCTAAACTAGGTGCTCTCTAGCTGTCCCCATCCATCTTAAAAGATCCTGTGATGCTGTTATTTTGAAGTTTAGGTCAGTTAAGTTAGCTATTCAACTTCAGATTTAGACAAGTGCCCCCAAAACTGACATTTTCTGTATAGTTCAGAGAAGAAAAAGAAGGTGATACACCCAAGCAGCATTGATCCTACAGAACAGTGGCTAGGTTTTCCTTAGAGTGTATAAAATAAAAATTAAAAAACCCCTAGTACTCATGCACAAAATTCAAACTTGAAATATGTGGTTAAGTACCAGAGCTAACTGCTTAAGATATTATATTTATAATTTCACTTTCATGAAGATTCTTGAAGTGTCAGATGATACGTCCCATTATTACTAGACTAAAAGGAATGACATGTAACGTTGAAAATATCTTTGAAACACTATGAGTGCTATTTGAAATTTCCAAATTACTTTCATCATATAATTTTAGCAGCATACTGGAATTAGTACAGTATTAGTAATATACATATTGGAGAAGCAAGTACTGCATAGATGAGTTTATATCAGTACCTGCATTTTATCAAGCACTATAGTCTGTTATTCTGTACAGTAGTAAAGCAATGATAAATAAGTCATGTGGTAAATATAATGTTATGAAAAATATGACTGCACAGCTCATCAGTTATATGCCATTTTGCTTTTTTAAAACTTACAATGCTTACACAGTATAGAATATAGACATTACAGCAGAATTTTTTAAAAGGGCAGATTAATTTATGACCAATAACAACATCTCTAGTTATATCGCAAAAATAAGGTTTATCAGATCTTATGCTTCTGGACATAAACTGATCATTGAAAAGGTCAGGATATAATTTTTATGCACACACACAACTTTTTTCTTTAGATAAAGTTTTTGTTGCTGCTGCTTTTTGATTTATGTTTTGTGGAAGCTAGAGAAATTCATCAGTAAAAGTAGCAGACCACTGCCTCTGATAAGACTGTAATGAGTCTAGAACTTCCCTAATGATTCTGGAACATAGTTTCTTTAATCAAAAGGAATACATGACCATATCATGTTACTAGTCACTGTAACTGTCTAGTAATTTTTTTCTGTATGCGGAGGCTGGTAATGTTTCTAAATGAAAAATAATGCTATTTTCCCCTCATGCTTTGGGGAAATGAAATATTAGTGAGGGTACTATAAATCAAATGTTCCAATATCGCAAAAGTATCACATTGAAATAGGTTACCAGTTAGAAACCAAGGACTTCTGTTGTTACTATTGTTTTGATTTCCATTCCAGACAGGTCTTGATCAAACATATCTAGACAGACCTTATGATGCAATAGTGTATAAAACATATGAATAAATCTTGCCTTGTACAGATGTAAAACTCTGCCTTATTTACTGCAAGAATTGAGAACAAGAATGGTCAAACTGGAAAAGAAAAAGTGGTCTCAGTGTTAAGGTCACTCTGTAGAATTTGATTCACTACAAAATAATTAAGTTGTTCTGAGTAGTTCCTTAAAGCAAAACCTTTTACAGTTGGTTGTTAATTGAGTTTATCCAATCTGAGAAACTTGTGCTCTTATCTTCAGAAGAACTGAGAGCTTTTAGCTGCAAATAATTTTAGTAGGAACTGTATTCTGAGCACACAATATTTTAGAAAAATGCTATTAATGTTAAAAACTCAATCTGTCAGGTACAGCACCCAAATTTAGTGGATTATTTTGATGTTCCTCTCTCTATGCATTTGATATCTGTTGCAAAATGAGGACAGCAGAGTTTCCAGTGCATTTCATACATGCTGTGAACATAAGCCCACATATGTACAGCATTTCAGTTCTGTGGTGATGAACACCATAGAAAAGGTCATTATAAAATTAATAATTTTATATTCAGTGTTGGGTTTGGCTTGTGTCAGGTGAGTAGCCAATGGCAGGGGTAAAAAGAGACATTAAACAGGCTCTGATTCCTTGAGCCTGTCTGCTTATGCAATGAATCAGGCTGGGGTCTGGTGGGAAAAATAAAATTTGATCATAATATTTTTATGGCCATTTGAACTTGCACTGGCTCTTAGTTCCATGTGAAATATCTGAGAACAGAGTCATGGTAGGGTCTACTCAATTCTCTGTGGAGAGACTTTGAAAGTCTGAGTAGTTCTACTGCAACAAACTAGTCAAACTAATCAGCACTGCGGGAGAAGCCTAAGCTGGATTTCATCTACAGAAAACATCTCTGGAGAATCTAGCAAAATTTCAATTAGGGAAGTGGACAGTGTAAGTTTTTCCAGTGCTTGTTGTTCTGATTAAGGTGTGCAATGAAATCATATCAAGGTTCAGAACCTGAGAAAATAACATCAAGAAGAATTATGCCTGTCCTTTTGGTTTCATTTATATTTTTAAATGTGTTCACTGGTCAATTGGTTGCACAACAGGAAAATTCATGTCTAATGTAAGTTCAAATACATTTAGAGGGCTCAGTCTTCAGCTGAATATCCTCAACTCCTTTTACATTCCATAGCAACTGAAGGTTCTCGGCACTCTGCAGTATTGGTAAACTAATGATCAATTTAAATAATTTTATACTTTATGAGAATCTGTGGAATTCGAGAAAGACAATGTAATATTTGTAGATATTATGGAGTCATAAGAGTGTGTCAGAAAAAAAAAGATATTTTGCAAACTCTAGTTGAATGAACAGCAACTTGAATTATAATCGCAAGGACTAGTTCAATCACAGTTTGTGATTATAATTGCAAATTAGTTAAAGTGCAGCTGGATGTGCATAGACACCATTAGCAACTTAAATAGTACAACACGGCTTGCGATGTCAGATGTATGATCCATGACAAAAGGAGAAAGTTTGATTTCTCTTCAAACCAATGGCAGTGGTTTTAGTCTCTCTTAATGAGACAATTTTTTGGTAGTAAAATGGTTAATATTTTTAGTCAGATGATGTAAAAATTCAAAATGTTTAAAAGTGTCTCTTTCTTGCCTGCAAAATGTACTCCAATTTGGTGGATAAATAATACTTTTACAATGTTGATGTTGATATTACAGTCTCCTAACTACAAAATGATCTGTATGTCTGTCTGTCTTCTGCCACTGTCCTTTCCCTTATTGATTGGTGTCTTGTAGTTGACTTCATAAGCTTAAATTATTTTTCAGGTAACGTGCAAGAATTAATGGTATAGTTATCTATAAAATACTATAGTATGAAAATAACRTAAACCATGTGTTTATTTGAGATAGATGTTCTTACAAATATCTATAAATAGATGGGAATTTGGGGGGACAGGGAGTGTTTGTTTTCTTTTTTTTTTACTGGAAAAGCCCCCTACCTGTGATTTAAAGTATTCTCACATGCAACATTTTCAAAGCCACCCAAAACTTCCTTTGGACAGATGGCTCAATTTGTTAATATAATAAGACATATTTTGCTTTCATCAACAAAGCCCCCCAAAAGGGACAGTCTTAATGGTCTCTTCTTTTCATTAAAATGCGGTTCTTTGCCCATTTATGGAATTTGTCAGGACACCAGTCATCAGAGGGGGAAGGCACCGCATGCACCCACAGAGACCTGCCAGCTCATCAGCACCCGTGCTGGGGGCTCACCTCCACGAGTGAAAGGGCCGTTCAGTTCCCACTGCTGTTCAGTGTTTGGATGCTCTGCTGCGACTCCCAACACTGGTGCTAACTGAGACCTGGACTGAAACTCTCGGCCACCAGTGGCTGTATCTAGGCTAGACTGGAAATAGCAAATCAAAAGAAAAGAAGGCAATATGTGTACTACCTATTTCCAGAGCACAACACGTTAGTTGTAAGGAATGCTTACAGGGAAATCAAACAGTGTTCATGCACTTCTACTCAAATGGACAGAAATGGACATATAAAAGCATTAGGTCTTCTGTTCCTTCAAGTTCTTCTCTCCAGTGAGAAAAAACACTTTCATGAAGATTTAATTTAACTGTAAAAAAATCTCTGTGGATAAAATCACTAATATGAATCTCAAAAGGGATATTTCTGAGAGGTGAAAACTTTCAGAGGAAGCAGGGTTGATTTGATTATATGTGTACAAAGCTCAGAATTCCCAGTGGTGTGATAATCCTTAAAATGAAAATGCTTCCTAAACAGAACACTCTGTATGGGAGCATCTTTCAACACACACTTATCTGAAGTTCTTTACAAAAAAAATCCCTATCAACAACAAATTCTTATGGGATAAAGGAGATCTATTAGAATTAAAGTAATGAGTAAGAGACAAGCTCAACAAGCCTATGGTGTTTTTGAGGACATGATCAATTTTATTACAGAAATAAAATTAAATGTTTACTACTAGAAAATATGTGCCTGCCTCTAGAAAATATCACTCTTATCTAAATGATCAGTCCAGTATGGAGGAATACCCTATTGGCACATTTTATTAGTAAATATAGAAATTTAAATCTATGAGTAGTAAAGTATAAATCATGTTGGTCCACTGCTCAAAACTAGTGAACAATTACAGCAGAAAATTTGGAGAAATAGTATGCAAACAAAAACAGCAAAGAAGGCTTACTTGAAAGGCCTATTTTCCTACCTTTATCAACTTGCTATTCAAAAACTGTTTTCCCTTCCCTTCCCTTTTTTTTTCAAAGACAATGGTACATTTTTGCTTATTTTTAGGACTTTTCAACTTAATATTTACTGCTTTCCAGTCCTTTGGGAATGTTGTTATCTCATGGACAAATAGTGGATTTCTCTGTTTTGCATAAAGATCACAATTGTGTCCTTTTTTTTTCCTTCTGCCCCCCCCCCTCCCCCCCCCGCCCCCAGCACTTTTTATTCTCTCTGTCTTTTTAAAATATCTAGAATAGCAACTAAATGGATCATGTAGGATGTCTCATCTTTAGGAAGATATTGTGAGCTACCAATCTTTCTAGCACATAAACGTTGGAAGCAAAAGAGTTTCAAATCATCCTCTAGTGATATCAAATATATACAGCTTTGTCAGTGTGAAAGACGTCACCAAGAAAGAACTTTCTTTTTATTAGACTAGAGTAAATGTCACATAATTAATAATTCAGTAATATTTCTTCAGCTACTATTTTCACAATAAACTTCTCTGTTTGCCCAGTATTTGAACCAAAACAGATAATGGAATGATGTTTTATCAATGTATTCAGATAACTGGAAGTGATGCTTGTCTTAAAATCTCTGCCTTTTTGTAAGTACACTGTATTTTGATGGTTGATTCTACAGTATAATCAGTAACTACACTCAATAGTATAGTAGATATTTCAACTTGTTTAATCTCACTGTCTTGATTTCATGGTGAGATTGTGATGAGCGACTCCCACTTACTCTTGAGTTCAGCATTAAGATAATTACATAATAAACCACAATCAATGAGGACCCTTAAAGATTGCCACTTTATTTTCAGTTGTTATTGTTTTTAAACACAAATCTTGACAACCAATTTTGGCTAACACACATAAAGTGGTATTCAGAGTGGAAAGGAGATTTGTATATAGGCATGAAAACTGATACCTGTTTTATCTCAGTTATCAAACATCTTATAAAAAGAATATTTATATTTTCTAGTCCAACAGGAGGTTATTATGCAGTCAGATCTGTAAGCAATTTAATAAAAAAGTAAACAATTCATCATTAGTTTGCATTTCACATTTTAATCTGTTTGTATTATTGGTTGCTCTATTTTCTCATAGGTTTTTTTTGAGGCTTGTCTGAAAGAAAATATGCTATACATTTGAGCCAAACCACAGTAAAATGATTCTGCCTAACTCTGAGAGACCCAATAATTTCTTTTCATATTTTGTAATAACATATGACATGTCAATTTAAACAAAATACACAATATTTGCTGACTGCAGTAAAAGGTTGATATTAAAATAATGTGTTGCTGTTAAGAGCAGATAATTGAGCATACTGAAGTGTAGGTACTATCTGCTATAGCAAATGCAATACAAAAACCTAATGTTTCCTTAACAAAGGGTTCTCATACAGATAATATTTGGTATCTAGAATTTTACACTTTCTCAGTATGACTGTTTAGCAGAAATCTCTTTTTTTTGTACATTTATTCTACAATACATTTTAAAACATGGGTATCAGTTCTAAACAGTTTAAAGACAGCAAATGTTGTAAAATTTTAGTAAGTTTTTTTTCTGGGCAATGGTGTGTGTATTTGTGTCTGTGTATGTATGCGCATGTATTTTAAAAAGAAATCTTACTCTCTTGAGTTTGATTCTTTCTGAATTTACCCTGGGTGAGCCATCAAGTGGTCTTCTACTTGTTATATTTAAAAAAAAAATCCATAAAGCCTCCAAATCCTAGATCACCAGTGTTCTAGTGCAAACAAAAATGCCTCCTGCTGTTAGAGCAAACCTTTTACACAATTCTCAAATTTTTAGACAAGTTAACTTGCACTCCTTTTTTGCTGTAAAATTCTGCTCTCTTTTTCACTTGTTCCATATGGACATGTATCCTATTATGCTTGGTATAACCCAAGTATCTCTATACTTCAGGCTGTTTGCCTCCTTGCTTTTTCCCCAAGTACTGGATGGGATGTAATCATCTGTATTTGCTACTTCATGCCATTTGTCTCACCTCCTTCCCTCAAATTGTGCTTACCTTGTCCAGCTTAACATTTGACCCTGAAACTCTAGATCCCAGGAGGAGCTTTTTTCAGGTCTTACTAGAGCTCTCCTAAAAGTCCTTGTATCCGGATTCTTTCCAGGTTTCCCCCTTGATTACCAGTTCTGCTCCTGACATACCACTCTAAATCATTCTCTACAGCAATCAGGTTCTTCCCAGCCTAGTTCCATGCTCTGCTGCCCCTAGTAGCAAACAAGGGCTGTTCAAGGGGGCAGAAATGTGGTAGCAACAGCACAACCACAACCACAGCCACAGCCACAGCCACTCAGGCCGCCTTTGCACAGAGCCAGAGGACAGGGAGGCTCTTATCATTCTGCCATCTGACCAATGACACACAGCAGAAAACATCCCAGTCTGAGCTGGGTGTCTTCTCAGCTCCCTTCTCCCCATTCCCACCCACGTAAAATTGTATTTGCCTCTGCTAATTGTTAACGGTTTATCAAGAGTGGATCTTCTAAGGCCATTGTAGCAGAGTACCAAGAAGCAGGTTTTGGATGCTCAGCCAAACAAAACTCCAGGCATTCAGGTGTTCCCTTTAGCTCAGATTATAGGCTCATTCTTCTAACAGTGTATTTGGTTCTGTCATATTTTTATGTATAATGCAAAGTTGAAAGTGATATACTACATCCTTTTCAATGTGTTTTTACTGCAGTGAATCTGTGACTTATTGTTGTCTTATATGTAAAGCTGCAAGAAGTAGACTGTTTTGCTATGCATTCCTACATGTATTTTTTGTTATATTAATGATACGAGTTGTATGATTCTTAAAGCAGGAGTAGGGAAAGGAATTTTTGTTGATAAGAGAGAGAGTACTATTTCGGTTTGGGGTACCTGTGAATAAGAATAGACTCAGAAGTATAAATAATTTCCTATTCATGTTGATCAAACTTCTGGAGGAAAACAAAACAAAACAAACAAACAAAAAATCTTGAAGCAGGATGGGTTTGCCCTTTTAAAAATGAAATACGAAAATCCACTCCAAATGATTTCATATTTTATGTGTTTGAACAAAATGTGTATTTAGCTTCTCTTTTCAAAGTAAAGATAAACTTCATGAGAGTTCGGGTGCTTTTGCCTTTTGTCTAGAGGTCCTCTAAATTTTAATGTTTTGTGTTGTACCTATGGTTTGTCACTGAAATTTACCTTATTTTTTAAGGTCTCTACAGTAATTCGCTGTTGAAAAGGTCTGCTCATCTGTTGCCATGTTAGCATGTTAACTGTTCGTTAAAGCTGTGGAATCTTGTATCTATGCCCAGTGAGCTGTGGCACAGGTCATTGTCAGCAAGCTTGCCACTGAAAATGGCGGGAGAAAATCTTGTTGCAAATCTGCCTGCAATATCTACTTAACTTTACCACTTCTCTTTTTCTTGTGACTGCTTGTCTGCCACACTGAAATAGGATCCTGAAAACTTTTGAAGGGATTTTGAGGTCCTATAAACTTTAGAATAAAGTCATGGATATGCCTGCACACTTTTTGCAGTCCATATATAAATTCAGCACTCATATAACTCAAAACAAATTTACACACAGCCAAATTTAAACTGTTTCAGTTTAATTTTTCCCTCCTCTCCAAATAAAGTGCAAAACTGTATACAAGTAAAATTCAAATCCCAGTCAAAAATTCTGCCATTTTTTGTGGGAACTGGAAACTCAAGAGGGTCTGTAACTCAGATACAAGTTTAGTGTAGGGTTTTCCAGAAGGGGAAAAAAAAATCTGAGAAGTTTCAAATAGTTTTAAATACAAGAAATTTTATTTTATTTACAATTTATGCTGCATTTTCCAGAGAGGGGGAAATTACTTGTGTTGTATTTCAGTTTTACCTTGGGATAGTGTGCTCAGAGGTACCTTTTTAAGGTAGATGGTTATCACCACAAGTCCTATTTGAGGGATTAATTTTTAACATTATCCATAATTTCCTTAAATAGTTTTTGCTGTCTTACCTAAGTACTGTGGCCAAAATCTTGATTCCTGTAAGTATTAATAGAGAATGTTTGCCACAAAATGGAATTGAAGGCTATGTAAGTGAGGATAAACAGAAACTAGAGAGTTCTTCATACTAAAAGCGTGTATCTTGATAACCTTGTCCTGCTTCTTTCCCCCGCTTCCCCTCTGTCATCAAAGATATGAAAGGCTGAAGCCCACTTATCTCAAGCACTGTCTTTCACAATTTCCCAGTGTGATTGCTACACTCATTTGGGATACTTGGCTGATAGATCCCTGGCTTTCATCTTGTGACAATGGAAAGGAGGGCATTCTCAGCAACAGGCCAAAAATATGAAACAAACTTCCTACAAAGCTGATCCCAAACAAGTGGAGCCGCTTTCACATGACTTTCAAGCTCAGTACAAGGCATATCTGTATTAACTGGCATTCCCCAATAGCTATGTAGTAATGACACTGAACACAGGAGGAATCAACCTCCAGAACATTATGGTAAAGAAACAGCTTCAAAGCAGAGAAAGAAAAGCGGTACCTTCTAGAAGTAATTTTGATGTATCTTTAATCATTTCTATGTGCTGAAATACTCCAATGATTAGTGCCATAGATATACCTATAAATAAATCACAGAATGTTGGAAAACATCTCTCAGACATAAAGCGAAGTATTCATTATATGCAATGCACATGAGAAATATTTAATTAGCTGTGCAAGTGAGCTGACATGCAAGTACAGTATGTTAATTTGCAGAATTTGCTTTGAGGAACACAAGCTGTTCCTTAACTGTACAAAAATGAAAGTAGTTTATACAAAATTAAGCTCTGACAAACCTTCTTTAGCATCTTTAAGTAGCATTTGGTAAAGACACTGCAGTCAAGAGATGATCAGTATTTCAATTATAAATTCAAATGTTGAAGTGTGATGTTGTTACCATTATAATATTATTCCAGTAATTGCAGTACTGGTGGAAATGAAGAAAAAAAAAAAAAAAAAAAAAAAGAGGTTAACACATCAAATACAAAAAAAACTTGACAAAAAAAAAAAAAAAAACAACAGCAAAAAAAATGACAAATAACAACTAGAG
>JAYKAV010002803.1:177121-210286 GCA_035582835.1 Phoebastria nigripes
TTCAATTATAAATTCAAATGTTGAAGTGTGATGTGGATACCATTCGTATATTATTCCAGTAATTGCAGTACTGGTGGACCGTCTTGAAAAAAAAAAAAAAAAAAAAAAAAAGAGGTTAACACATCAAATACTTGAAATACTTGACAAAAGTGAATAAAATTACAACAGCAAAAAAAATGACAAATAACAACTAGAGGAAAAAAGTGTTACCTTTAAAGTAAAGTTGTCGAGAATTGGAAATATTATCTATATTATCTCATGATCTGTAATAGTGTAATAAAATATTAAGATCTGTATTGCCAAATGCCATACTGTCATCTAAAATAATGGGGAGGGGAAAGAACTATGATCACTAGGTAAGATTCCAAGAGATCTTCAACTCTTGTAAGTGTAATAGAACAGTTTTGTTCTATGCTGGAGATAAAAATCTACCCTACTTGGAAACAATCAAAGAGATTATTATTAACAAGGTGTTTGGAAAGTTAAGAACAGAATATCTTTTCAAGAACTTTACCAAGAAGTAGAAGGTTAGAAATAGCATGATAGTTAGCAATGCAATTTGAACCACATAAAAGCTTCTTAAGGGAGGGTGCTGAGAAAGTAGCCACTTTAAAAGCTCCAGGAAATGTGCCACTGAAAAAGCGATCATTAGTAATAGCTGTTATGTGGCGGGAGAATCAGAAGAAGGAAAATCATCAAACATAAGGTAGGGTGAAAGTGCTCATGTTTTTATATAAGGTGATATTAACTGAATTGTGTAGGCAGAGCAGGAAGCAACTAGACTTGGTAATAGGAGAAGGATAATTAACAGTTACAGAAAAGGAAGGAAAAAACACTTGGGTTAAGCAGTACATCAGATGTGCATTGTAATCTTTTTTGTAATTAGAAAAGTTCTGTTTAGTATTCATTAAACAACAGATTCAAACTGATTTAAAAACAGTGACTATGTGAAGGAAGAAAACATTTGCAAGGTACTTTCTAGGTGATAGATTTATAGGTCAGAGTATCAACATTAGAAAGGATTTCTCAATTTCAGAATGGAAAATAAGTTACACAGTACAGTAGTTTTTTATGTCACTGATCAAAAACTTACACTGATATTTAGGAGGTTAGCAGGGAAAATGGCTATATATTGCTCAAGGGGGATGAAAATCATCATAAGTATAAAACCAAAATCATCTAAATTTTAGGATTATTATACAATGGAATGGCAGCACATATTTGSAATTACACTTACAGTTTCTTCTGATTTTGAGCCCCCAATGTTGAGGTAAATTGGGGGTTGATTAAAAGCTTTTCTAAAAATCGGATGTGAATCAGATAAGCTATTCTTTGAATTGTGACAACTTAAAAAGAAATTCATAATCTTCTATATTTCACTCCCATCTCTGATTTTTTTAAACTGGTATTTATCCACTGGTAGATACCTGTGAATTCAATTTCATTGTAAAGAAGAAATATTAATGATATAATTAGGAGATTAATAGAAATGTATAATTTTACTTCAGATATTGAGAACAAACACAGTCAACATTTCCCAGAAAGTTACAAGCAAAAATTAAGCTGTGTTTAGCTAAAAAGCAGAGATACAATAACTACTAAAAAGGCAAGGAAAATGTCAGGTTATGGCATTTTAGGAGAGGAGGGATAGTTAGAAATGGACAAACAAAGAATACAGTTTTAAAGTCTAAGAAAATTACGGATATAAATTTTAAAACCCCTAGGAAAAAATGATGTTAGTGAAAGAAATGATAAAAGAAGCAAGATGTTTAAAAGAATCCATTTTTGGAGGAGCGTTTTAGGTTAGCTAGAAAAAAGAGGGCCAAAATGTTAAGAGTTTCCTCAAGAGTACAAATTGACTTTGAGAACGTACAGGTAATAAGATGGGGAAGATAAAAATGGCTTAGAAATAAAGGGCTAAGCAGGAAGTGTGGCAACTTTGACAGGGAAGACTGCTTCATATTGGGGAATCTACATGAAAAGAAGTAAGGCAGGATGAAGTATAATTTATATAGCAATAACATTGCCAAGAACAATGCTGTATTGTAAGGTGACTTACTGAACATACATGAGTTTTGCACAAATTTTAAAGAAATTAATTGTTACAACCAGTGTCTGTAAGAAAAGGTAAATGTGCATGAGATAAAAAGGATAAACGATATAAGAAGAAAAAAAGGAAAAGAACAAAAATGTTAGAAAGCCCACGAAAAACAGAAGAGCGGGAAGCTTTAGAGAAAAGAAAAAAAAAAAATCCAACAACAGTGTAATAGATGCATTGTAACTAGAAAGTAATAGGGATGATTAATGGAAGGTGAAATTAAAAGAAGTGATGTAAGAGCAAAGAGTACTACAAGGTCATCTATAGCAATGAGCTATATGAACCCTGACATTTTTACAATGAGTTTTCAACAGAGTGAACTGATCCTAAAGTATAGCAGCTTGAGTGGGACAGAGGAGAAAGAAAGAAAAGGTTATGTTGCAGCATGATGGAAAAAAAGGTTGTCTTAAAAAATTAAGTCTTTTCAACAGCTTAAGCCTCAGAGAGTTCCTTAGTGACCTGATTTGTCAAATGGATTTTTGTCCCCCGCTTGGTATTTTCAGTTCACTGCATTCTCTTACCCCAGGTTTCAGTAAATAATATCTAAAAAAATTAAAATGCTGTAATGTTTTATTTAATACCTTGGCTGAATTGGGTTTCCCTATCTACTTAGTGTAAACATCTTAGGATTACTTTAGGAGGATATGTTTTCTGACTATTGATGGCAATTCAAGGGTCCCAAAATGCAGGAAAAATATCCAGTTCAAAGTATCACTCCCTGCAGCTATGGATTTTGACTTGAGATCGTATCTCAAAATCACTTTTTGTAGTAACCTACTGCTCTACTAAACGCTAGTAACACAAATCAATCTGGCATTCCCAGAAGCCCAGTGAGAATTCTCACACAGCTTTCACTGTAAGTGCATTCAGGTTGCAACGGTTGATCTAGAATCAGGGTATCTCAGAAGAGCACACTGCTAAAAGAAATAGACTCCTTAAAAAAAAAAAAAAATTAAAAAGGAGATTCACCTACAAAATTGCAAAGTCATCTGACCAGAAATGTGTACACCTGCCCTTCTCTACCAGGCAGGGGATCAATGATAATGCATTGCTTGGAATGCCAATCACATTATAGTGTCTGAGAAAAACCAGAAAATGATCATTATTACTAATATAGGAATTACAGCTGTGTGTTCTACACAAAAATCACACTGGCTTTTTTGGTTTTTAACTTGCAAATTTTGTCCCTTTTCACACAGTATACAAAAAATCCCTCCTCTTTCATCTTTCAATATCACTATTCCTTTTTGCATTTGAAAGCAGATTGCTGTTTTGTTTTGTTTTCCCAGGCACTTTGACTGAAGTGAAAGTGAAATATGTGAAATACATGCATCATGATCTACATAATGGTCTTGTTTTGTTTTGTGTTTTGTTTCGCAAATGAATGGGGAAAGGATACATTCTTATTACTTCAGCACATTTTTATACAAGCTGAATCTTGGGAAGCGGTGAAGTAGTTCAAACAAAATAAGAACAGGCACAAACTTTAGCTCACCTCTGAAGAATGCTGCAATATTTCAGGTGCAGCACTACAGGAGGAAAAAAAAAAAAGGCAGCTTCAATGGGCTTTGGCTGATACCCTAAGAAGAAATCAGGTGATTCTGCCTGTGTTTGTGCAAAGCTTCTGTCACCCCCCTGCGATCGTCCTAGCATGGGAAAGGGAGGAGAGTATATGGACAGCTCATCAGCACCAGATACAAAGAAGAGAAGGGGAAGGGAGCTGCTGAAAGCTGTTTCCTATCCCTGTCAAACTGCAGTTTAAAGCTGTTGCTTATTTAAAGCTTCTTAGGATGAGAGGGAGGGACATTCCGGATCTGAATTCAACTAAAGATGCATCTTTGGAATAAACTAGTTCAAGCTCTTTTTGGACATTCACATTCAGAATTAAAGCAATTAAAATATATTAAACCTTGGTGGAGTACAGAAACTTTAATTATGAAAGAGAATGTCCACACAGAGATTTTATGTGGTTTGCTTTAATCCACTTTACAAAACAGTATTGAGTTTCTTGATGGTTCTGAATTGACAGGTCCTTATGATCTTGTGGCAGCTGTCAGGGGCTCCTTTGCCAGCTCTGTTCTCCAGTCTTGTATGCCACACGAGACTCAGGCCCCAATGAGAGTTTGTGTTGTACTATATTTAATTAGGTCGTTACTCATTTTGTTGTTGATACCTGGAATTTAATGAAATGGCTCCTAAGAGTGCCAATGGTAACAATAAATTATATCCACCCTGCAGTAATAATTAAAATCTGCCTTTTAAAATGCGGTTCAGAGATGTGGTCTCAGTTACTGACTGGGACCTATGTGCTTAACCATAGATGTTAACCATCTTAAACTCTCTGAGAGAGTACATATTGGGACATATGTATATTTCAATTTAACTCTAAGGTTTGGGGAATATTGTTATTACCGGTGAAAAGGGCAATGCTCTGTTATTAGGCCTCTTGGCAGGTCGGATGTCTGCATTTTGCTTTCGTAAAATTGATTGGTTTCTGTTGAAGGTAAGGCACTCACACACTTGGCAAACAGCACGAATCTAAAGGCCTTCTTTACATGGTGTAAGTCCATTGAGTAGAAATGTGGAGACACATACCCTATATTTCTAGATAATGCTCAGTACTGGCAGCTAACCCACTGGTATATTTTGTTTTATGACTAAACACATATTGATGGGTAAAAGAGGCCTTTGTACTTTTTCTATTAAATTTTGCTATTAGGCAGCTGGTAGCTTTCTTACTACACAATTAGTCTTCTTGCTCCTCACAGGAGGGCCCATTTCTTAGCTTCTCCTAGGATTTTTAGAGGTTGATCTCACTGCCTCTTGTTGTAATTTATCTATTTAGGGAAGACGGTTATCTTGCAGTTTGAATACAGAAGGCAGAGCCCAGGGAAGTCTGGCTTCCAGCACAGTTCCACTGAGCGCTCAGAGGCTACGCAGACCACAATTCTCAGCCCAAATTCTTGTACTGACCTAGCTGGGGTCCTTCACTTTTGGGAGCCCAGCTGAAGATGTTCAGTTCAGGTAAGTTACTCAGGAGACATCCTTAGAATGTTGAATTCTGTTCTACTTATGTCCCCCGTCAGTAAAATGGGGACAAAAATTTCTGTCAAGTTTTCAGTAAAAATAAAAGCAAACCAAATGACTAAATATTAGGCATGATAGTATAACTTGCAGCCTTTAAGCAAACACAAAGGATTTTAATGCATTTTAATTACAAWATTAAAATGCAAATTTTAATTGCATTTTTTAAACTCTCTGTAGGCAGCTTTTGAATAGGAAGGATAAGGAAGACAGGGGAAGTTTAAGGGAAGAGGTACTATTCTTTTTCCTAAAAAAAACAAGCAAGTTTTCACAATATCTCAGACTTCCCTCAACTCTTAAAAAGAGCAGCATTCAGCCTGCCTCCTGAGGTTTTTCTAAACGAAGTTACTGTTGATGCTCCTTCCCAGACCTGGCCAGAGAAACCCATAAAACATTTATAATTCCCAGCTTGTTAATATACAAACATCATTAATATATGGAAAGTTGTTACTACAACTGCTGGTGAAGAGGCAGAGAGAGAGCAGTGTTATTAAGGTAGAAATTTCTTTCACTAACAAGGGGAGGGGGTGGGGGGAGACTTCCTGTGATGACTTTGGAGCAAGCCCTGGGTTATAAATGGAGGGATGGGAAAAGGAAAACAAAGATCAGGTGTGTGTTCCCCCCCGCCTCCATAATCAACATTTCCCTGCCTCTGCCTGTCCCCCTCCCAGAAATTTTATTCTATCTGTTAAACAAAGAAAGAAAACAAAATCCAGCAGGGAGATCTGTGCCTTCAGCAGGCTTTAGGAAGATTCTGGCAAGGCTTAGCCCTCTCTCATCAGACAAAATAAGCCTGATTTTATCAACAGAATGAAAACACTAAATAGCAGTTTCTACCCATATCCGCATTTTTAGTTCCTCTTCCAGACTGGGGGGTCAGAGGAATAAGCTTTTTCCTGATCCCTGTTACAACACTGTCAGCTGTAAAAAGTCATCTGCTCCATCAGAGAACCTAAATGCCACTAAACAGAACCCACAGGGACGAGCAGAGAATTCAGACATGCACACAAAGGAATCACAAGAACATTAATCTTTTCAAGAACCAACTGACAGTACGTTTCAGAAAGTACATATAACTCAATTAATGTTTGTGCTCACAAAACCTTTTCATTTATGAACTATAACTCTTGGGGTTTGCTAAACAATTAAAATCAAATCTAACTTCTCCCCTAAATTTTGCAAAGCATATTTTATAAGTTTAATTCCTGCAACTTCAGCAGGAAGGAACAGTTCTTCTACGTGACCCTGATAATAAGAAAGGAAATCTTATTGCTCAGTGATCTGCTGTCATCAATGGACAAAAATTAAATGCTTTTGCTAATCCTTTCACTCTCTCACTAGCCATTGACCATGAAGCTTTGTTGACCTTGCTGGAAACCTTGCTGGCAAGAATTATTGAGAGGCACTTGAGTGAGGTATTCTTTTCTCTCAGGAAAGAACCAGAGGGTAGTAGCTGATGATTGCTCTTTTGCCTCGATGCAGTCTTATGCAAGATATTCTCTTCCTCCTATTTGATATACATGCTACATTGTTAGAGCAATTCAGCAATATGTTGTAAACACTGCTTTTGGATCTGATTTGAACTGTACAGTCATGGCCATGGTGAAACTGGAACTATAGTTCAAACCAGATAAAACAGACCTATTGCTGCCAAATTACTTGAAAAACCTTAGGAGGAGATGAATAAGTTATTTCTCTGTTAATGTCGATATTTTTAATTTGCTTTTCACAGTAAGACCAACTGTTTAAATGTCTTTAAATGCCTGGGTACTTTTAAATGGTCAGCAGCAGTTACTCTTTTCTTAAGTGGTTTTCAAATACCACTTTGAGGTGGAGACTTCACTGCAGTAATCTCTGGTGTGCCTTTTCAATGCTGGAATTTCAATGTTGCACCTTTTAGCTGTGGCTACATACAGAGCTCTTTCAGTTTCTCACCTGTTGGCCTGTAGCAATTTGGGCCCATCCAGCTTCAAAAATTACTTCTATTTTAAATGGACCTCGATTAGACAAGCTGAGATGACCCAGCCTAATGGCTTGCTGCCACTGCAGGAGGCAGTTGTGCTCTCTCCATCCCTTGGGTACCTTCTAGGGCCTCCCTGGTGCGTACTGTAGCACACCTCTGGCTCTTTGTTGAGCTGATTCGGTTCTCTAAATGGGTATAAAATTCACCCAGGAGTGAAAAGCATCTTGTTCTCTAAGAATGAGCTACTTTGTTGATGCATTTTTATCTTGTTCAGTTACATCCTAAAAGGGGATGAAGAACTACAAATTAGGGCCTGGCATGCTGTTGTCAGGACTTCTTAAAAAGTCATTCTTCAGTGTTGTGGAGTTTGATGGCCTCCAGAGGATGCTGCAAGAAACATGGACATTACCTTTTGCCATGTGGGCAATGGGACATAGGCCAGAGGGTAGATTATACTCCTTTAGTTGCTATTAGCTTAAGATATTAATTGTTAATTTTCTATAAAATTGTGATGTGGTTCACATTATCTGTGAACACAGAATATGATGGCTGACTTTTAGAAACTACATGCAAGGTTTAGTCGAGAAATGAAGCCATTCCACAGTTCCTTGAAACTTTCATAATTCCTATTTACAAGAGCACCAAAGTTCCATTAAAAAAGGGAAAAAAAATCAGTAGGGACATTTTTTTCCAGTGATGAAATAGGTTAATTTCATAGCTGACTTGAAATCTTGTGACAAGTTATGGTATTCTATTATGCCATTATTAGTAGAAGAAATAATCCCTTGCAGCTGTGGTAACTCATGATAACGCACAATATATACCCATCAAGATATCTCCTGACAGCAATGAAATTAACTCGTGTCACCCCTGTGTCTAACAGAATGTGCTTGCAGCTTCTTCTTAGTATGCTATTTCAGATACCAATGAATTGATATATGGGGAAAATGCATCTATTAGAAACAATTGCTTATACCAAAATTTTCACTGCCTGCATTGTACAATTGATGACAGATGTTTCAAGCAAGGTAAGCAGACATCATAGGTAAGTGATCGAAAGTAAAAGAATTCATAGTTATTGCTTACTTCTTAAATGYGTGTTTTCTTGAACTTCAGCAGGATCTGTGTAACTGCCCTGCACAGTTCCCATTACTCCCAATACATCCTTGGTGAGGCTGCAATCTGTTTCTGTGTCCTCTGGCTCAGAATCGGTGTGTGAGCTGAAGCCTAAAGCCATTGCAATGTCTGCTGTTGCAAGGAGCTATTTTGAAATTACAGGATGATGAAAAAACTATCTGTTGCTTACACCTTCTTTTTACCTCCTAAACTAGTACTTCTAGTACAGAATTATCTATGTGTCTATGAAGCTTTGAGAACATGTTCTTTATGGCTAGTTCCAAATTGCTGGGATGAAAATATATTTTACAGTATTTCTAAGCAGCGGAAGAAAGCAAATCAGATGAGAGCAAAAGCATTTCAGCCACACTTTAAGACTGTACTTTTAATGACTTTTTAAAATAAGTGTTTGGAAGTAACAATTGAATAAGCAAAGAGATAAAACCCATTATTTACTGCCACACGTATTCTCACGTTCTGACATGTTTCCATAATCAAACACTTCCCACATCACAAACATTATCCAAACACTTTGGAGTCCCAGCACAGTATGGGTTATCCCCAACTTAACTTCATGTACTGCTTCCCTGATGACTAGACCACTTCTGACTTTCATTTTTTATTTAAAAACAACAACAACTGAACTCCAAATTAGATTCATGTAAYACCCTCAATTTAGCTCTTTTAATAAAATGGAAAAGTTGAAAGCAGCCTGGTCACAAGGGGAAGTGTTACTTAAAGCTTGAGTTTGGCCATCAGCATCACAGAAATAAAAGACAGCTTTAAAAATAGAGGCTACTGGCTTTACTGCTGCTCTGTGCTGCTTCCCTTGTGGTTAAGCAGCTTTTAGCTTTAAATTTTTATTAAATAAAAAAAACAAATAGAATGCCCTTTTTTTTTTCYTGATTTGGGCAGATCCTATTTTGGGAAACAAAAGCCAATAACTGTATAAAAATAAACAAAATACTTACTGTGCAGAAGGTGTGATTCTCAACATTTGCAAGTTAGAAAAATATGAATTCTTCCTATAAATAAAGCATAGATTCATTCTGAGACTCACAGGCATTTGACAGCACGAACGGACACAAGCTGAATTTATAAACGGCAGGGTTTTACAGCCTGTATTTCATACAGTGTGACATTATAAATTGTAAATTTACAATACGTAGTTAATAAAGATGTAAGAAATACTGGAGCTGTGTCCCAAAGAGCAGTGCAATTATATCTTACCAGAAAAAAAAAAAATTGGTCATTGACACTAAAACTCTACCACTTAGGTTTTCAAAGYGGCATACAACATTTTAATGGCAGTCTACTGAGAGGCTAATATCCTTTGCTGGACTTTGAAAGTGTAA
Organism: Phoebastria nigripes; assembly: GCA_035582835.1. Lineage (NCBI taxonomy): Eukaryota > Metazoa > Chordata > Aves > Procellariiformes > Diomedeidae > Phoebastria > Phoebastria nigripes. The sequence goes on from JAYKAV010002803.1 coordinate 186,738, forward strand.
GGATAAACATTTTAAAGCCAGAGGTTATTAGGGGAAAGGTGTGTCAGCCAGAGTGTACGGTGCTGCAAGAGTTTTGATTGCACAGCTTTGGGATTGCTATGTGGATCTTGCCTTCCGAACCTTCAGGCACCTCTACCCCCCTAAGACATTGAACCTCTTAACCGATACATTGATTTAAAGCTGTTTTAGAGAGGCCAGCTGCGATCCATCTGAAAAAGGTTAGATGCCTGGACCTATAAAAACAAACATGAGAGAGTATCTTTGCTACACTAAAGTGGCTGCCTCCCACTTTTATTTTCAGTCTGTTTGCAACTCTCTGTGCCTGGCCCTCCTCCCAGAAACCACCTGCTACTGTTCCTGCAGATGTTGCACTTTTGCTCCTGAGAAAAGATTGCAGAAATCTGTAACTGGGTTGTACACAGGCAGCATTTTCATAATTTCAGATAATTTTCATAAATTGTGTGTATTGTTCTATGGTTAGCTCTTATCCTTCAGCTTTCAGGTACTTTAAATATTACCTTGGAGTATTACTTATTTTCCTCTCTTCAGCTTCTCTCTTTGTACTGCCTGGTTTGGAAGTACCTTTCAAGGCAGATGTGAGTCTTATGCTGCATTTGTCAAGGAACAATGTACATTTGGGGAATCATGAAACCGACAGAAAAGGTAGCACCTGGAATTGCAAGTATCATCAAAGGATTTGCTAACAAATAAGAGAAGGTACTCTATTAATTACAAAACCCACTTCTATGTAGTACTTTTATCTCAGAAGGTTGTGAAGAGTACAACAGATATAACAAATCTCTAAAACTGTACAACAGATAAAAAATCTCTAAAACTAATTGCTGYGGATCAATTTTTGTTCAGGAAAGAATTCAGACTAGAACAGGTATGGAGSAAGGTTACTAGGATGATCAGGGGAAGGAGAAGAGGAGATGCTGAAAGAGCTTAGATTGTTCAGCCTAGGAAAATGAAGGCTGAACGTAGGATACTTTGACATAAAAATATCAGAAATTTTAAACACCAGGCAGACAGAGGAGCTGTTATAACTGGGTGTCAACATTGCTAACAGGCCCTGAACAAGTTTTGCCTGGAAATAGTAAGATGGTTTCTAATGTTCACAGATTCTGAAACGCAATTCTGATGAGAGGCRTAGTATCTAAGCAGTTAAGACACCAGTAGGTGAATGGGATGATACATCGTGTCTGTTTGTGCTAACTCTGGAACTGGAACTTGATTTGATGAGCCAGATTGTCCCTTCCTGTCTAAAATTGTGATGTAAATTATTATAGTTTTAAAATCTTAGTAAAATATACATGTTGATTGGGGCAGCAAGCTCAAGGCACAAAGCAGATGACTCAGGTCTGTTAAAACAGCTCACTTGGCCCACCCAACAAAAAGGTTGAATTAAGCTTTTTCAATAATGTTGAAACCTAAATAACATTACAGAAGTCTTCAGTTCTCTGAAAAGTTGTAACTGATCTGACTACACTGTAGTCTTTGGCAAATTATTTTGCTGATTGAAAGTTTCCCTTATTTTTGTAGGCCTCAATTTTCTTTGGCTTGTGCTTTATAAAGGGGCAAAAGGATAATTAAGAAGGCACAGAATGCAGCATTGTTTTCGTCATTCTACCAGTGCAGTGCAATACATTTCTTTTGGAAACATGAGGAAGAAAGTCAATAGTCAGTATGGAAACTCCAATCTGAGATTCAAGTTTTTTATATGGATTTTTGAAGTAATTTGCCTTTCCTATATGACAACATCTTCTCATTTTTAGGGTACATTTAAATATTATTCTTTTTTTTTTAATAGAATTAAATGTTGTGAAGCTGGAGAAGTTTTGTGGCAGTAGAAGAAGTAGAAGCTTCAAAGATGGAGAAGCAGCAGCTAAACTGCTGGAGAAGTTAGAGCTCTGGTATTTGAAAAGATAATCTATCCTTGCAAAATACGTTTTAAAGTATATTGCTTAATAAGCATGTTCTGTGTCAGCTGCTTACTCCAGTGTTTTATTCTGAAAAAGTAAGGTATGTATGTGAGTAGTTTGGGAAAATATTTTCCAGGGAATGAACAAGGCTGAGAGCTAACTGAATTAATTATAAGTTGATGATGCAAATTAGGGGAATATATTTTTTCCCTGATTACTAAATATGTTTAGTGAAAATCAAATTCATTAGTAAAGAATAAACACACATGCTATAATTAAACTGTATTTACCTTTGACGTATGCCTGTTAGCTGAAAACATCCACAACTGGTGGTTATAAACTTTCTGATGAAAGTGTCTCCTGCCAAAACCCTGGTGTTCTGTTGAAGATTAAAGCAAATAACTTGTGGTTTCTTTATTATAGCTGGCTCTGACAGCATATATAAACTGACGGGAAATTTCCATTGAATACATGGTGTTTCAGGATTCTGCTAGATGTGCATATGCACATGCAGCAAGGTTCAGTGGAATCTCAGCTTTAACAGGAAATGGTGGGATATGAATTGCTGAGGAGACATCGCTTTGGGGATGTCCCGATTCCCTCCAAATTCTGTAGAGGGAGGTGAGAGTACCTGACTACCTACTTCAGGCTTGGCACAAAGGAGTATTTTCTTCTTCCCTCCCTCCCACAGAAAACAAAATGTAAACATGTACCTGTCGGACCAATTCCTAAACAGGCACTGAATGAGCTAACTCTGGAACTGGAAGCAATAAAGCTGCTTCAGACTGAGGTTACGCCTGAGCTAATTGCCCAGGTGCAGTGCCATGCTTCAGAGGCTATGCTGCTCCAAGTAATTGCAAACTTACCTGCTCAGGGATGTCTAACATATTGCTTCATTGTAATATTTAGACATAACCCAAATGAATCATCAAAAAGCCAGAAAATATCAAAACTGAAGCTCTTTGGGTTATTTTGTATAATCACCTGTGGTATGTGCATTGCAGCAGCATTCTTAATTACGCAGCAACAGTATATTATTTCTGTGGGATCAATGCCTCATTCACTGAACACACTTGGTGTCAAATAAGTCTAAGCTGCACAGTGAATTGCTATGATATAGAGTATTGTGTGTTATACTCTGTAATGTCTGAATGATGTCTTGTGAAACAGAATGATGTCTACTGCTTCTTGCACTGAAATAGGTATACAGTCTGCAGTGAATGGAATAAGGATCAGCTCCAAGGTAAAGATGAGTTTCATGGTTTCATGGACATCTGGCTTTCATCCCTTTCTTTGCCAGGGACTTTGTGTATGACTTGCTGGAAGTTCCTAAGGATGTGTCCATTTCAGTTACTCGTTAGTAAAATGGGGGGTCATAAAACTTGGTTAAACAGAGGTTTTCTTACAGGTAGTGTATAAAGCTTTATGAAGCAAATTAAAAGCTAACGGAGCATCAAATGAAAATCTAGGAAAGAAAGTAAAATCTTTATTCAGTGCAGGGCTTGGCCAGTATGAAGTACAGGAACCACAGTTTTGAACAATAGGCATAAAAAGCAGTGTTGAATACTTTTTTCTTTCAATAGTGAAGGGAAAAACAGTATGTGTTCACATAGGAATGGAATACAATATCATGCAAATTACTCTGTGCCATATCATGACTTTTGAGTGCTTCGCTTGCAGAATTCTCATGTTCTAATCTATCTTTCTTTGCCTCTTCCGTTAAAGTATTTGAAGGTACAACATTGTCTTTTCAATCACCTATCCTTAAATCAGCTGATTAGAAAAAGAAATGAAAGGCCAAATAGTGAAGTGACTAGACTTCTTTACTGGGGACGAAGAAGGCAAGTTTCCTTTGCAGGTCTATCACTATCTTTCTAAATGGCTTGGAAAAGGCTTACTTCTTTGTGTCCCTGTGACTCTTCTCACCTTGTACCTCTTGTGTGTATTTAGACTACCAATGTGTATGTAGAGCTGAGTTGTCTATTAGTATAAATTTGAATAGCACATAGCACACTGAAGGCCCAGTTTCATCTGGATTATGTAAGCATTAGCAAGTACAAGCAAACATGCTAATAAATGAAATTGGCTAATTAAATGTGTAAGAGAGTATCAACTGGAAGCAGGTAACATTTAAATGGATAAATGTATTAATCCAAACAAACTTGTTTTGCATATACTGAAGTCAGCAAAGCATCAGAACACAGACTTGCACTTTTGATGCCAGAAAAGCTTGTCTCATGTGACCAGTAGAAATCATTACAATTTTCTCCCCAAGTTTTTCAGAACCTGAAACTTCTCTCCTAGAAGAGTTTGCTACTTTTCTGATACTTTTCCAGGCCTATTTTAGGGTCAGACATGCAAAACCCCATAAACATTAATCCAAGAATCGCTTTGGAAAATGTGTTGCTTAGTCATTCTCTACTTCAGCRTTTCCAATGGTAGAATAGGAAATGTTTTCTCATTCCACATTAGTAGAGGTGCTTTGTGCCTAGTTCCTGGTTGTAAAATTGCTTTCAGATACCTCTGAAACCTACATGGTACAGTAGACATTAGACATTGATAGTAGTAGTATTAAGTTTGTGTGTATTACGTTCTGATTACTGTATAAACATAATGTCCGTTAGAACAAAATAATGCTTTAAAGCTAGCCCACTCAAGCAGATGCAAAAGAATATATCTATTCATATATAACAATAGGCTATTACAACTTTGCATTTTGCAATTTTCATGGAAAATTACAGGTTAAATTATTGAGTCAAAAATCAAACTGTTTGAGTTTTTTTCATCTTTTATGCCATCTTATCTGTGAAGTTGAAAAGTGAAATCCCTTTTCCATAGCATGTCAGAGAAAACACAACGTAACTTACGTAAGGTTCCATGCATTCTTTCCACTGTATATAGCTAAACTAGCTCTCTATTATTTGTGAAGATCTTCATGCTAGCTAAGTTATCTTCTTAATTGTGGAAACCATATGATATTGTATCAGAAATAGTGTGGCCAGCAAGACTAGGGAAGTAATCATCCCCCTGTACTCAGCACTGGTGAGGCCGCACCTCAAATACTGTATTCGGTTTTGGACCCCTCACTACAAGAAAGACACTGARGTGCTGGAGCGTGTCCAGAGAAGGGCACCAGAAGCTGGTGAAGGGTCTGGAGAGCAAGTCTTCTGAGGAGCGGCTGAGGGAACTGGGACTGTTTAGTCTGGAGAAGAGGAGGCTCAGGGGAGACCATATCACACTCTACAACTACCTGAAAGGAGGTTGTAGCCAGGTAGGTGTCGGTCTCTTCTCTCAAGTAACAAGCGATAGGACAAGGGGAAATGGCCTCAAGTTGCGCCAGGGGAGGTTTAGATTGGATATTAGGAAAAATTTCTTCACCGAAATGATTATCAAGCATTGGAACAGGCTGCGCAGGGAAATGGTTGTCACCATCCCTGGAGGTACTTAAAAGACATGTAGATGTGGTACTTCGGGACATGGTTKAGTGGTGGACTTGGCAGTGTTAGGTTTGTGGTTGGACTCAATGATCTTAAAGGTCTTTTCCAACCTAAATGATTCTAGGATCCTATGATCTGTTTTCCTAATACGGAAAGACTGCTTTTGGAACCCAGGTTAGCTTTGTCTTGTCTACATTGCCTTGCAGCATATGGTGTGTATATACCTCAAGTCTCATGATAAAGATGAGGGGCATGGTCTTCAGTTCACAGGTAAAAAATTGAGTTCAGAACATTTTTTGTGGCTTTTAATTAAAATAATACTTGTTCCCTTCTTCTAATTCTATCCCTAGCAATCAGGGTTTGATTTTATTTGAGTCTTATGACCAGTGATATTTTAACAAATTTTGAATTTTTGAGAAAGCTATTCTTATAATTTCATGCAGTTCAGAGTTTCAGTCAGTACCTACAACCAGCAATGAAGTTTTAGATTCAGCAGCTACAGGCCACTTCTGAACTCTTGTGCCTCATGGAGGTTGGATCCAGTGGCAGCTACAGCAATGATTGATGCTGCTGCATTGCACTGCTGGGAAAAGGGCTCACTTCAGCCATCCTTATAGAATTGCTTTTCTCTTTGCTTTGGTATCAAAGAGAAGTTATGGAATACTTTTCTATTTGGGAAAAGGTGGAGGAACAGTATTTAGAAGTGTAGGATGTGTTTTAAACCAGAAGATGAAAAAATGTCCCTGAGAATAACAAATAGACCATAGTACACTTGGTACATGTGGTAGCCCTAAGGAAAAGAGGTGCTGGTGGTAAAAAGTGTACTATTTGGAAAGGAAATATACAGTAGATGAGGCCTTCATATTTCATAGAATCATAGAATCATAGAATCATAGAATCATAGAATCATAGAATTATAGAATAGTTTGGGTTGGAAGGGACCTTTAAAGGTCATCTAGTCCAACCCCCCTGCCATGGGCAGGGACATCTTCAACTAGATCAGGTTGCTCAGAGCCCCGTCCAACCTGACCTTGAATGTTGCCAGGGATGGGGCATCTACCACCTCTCTGGGCAACCTGTTCCAGTGTTTCACCACCCTCAGCATGAAAAAATTTCTTCCTTAGATCTAGTCTAAATCTACTATCTTTTAGCTTAAAGCCATTCCCCCTTGTCCTRTTGCAACAGGCCCTGCTAAAAAGTCTGTCCCCATCTTTCTTATAAGCCCCCTTTAAGTACTGGAAGGCTGCAATAAGGTCTCCCCAGAGCCTTCTCTTCTCCAGGCTGAACAACCCCAACTTTCTCAGCCTTTCTTCATAGGAGGGGTGTTCCATCCCTCTGATCATTTTCGTGGCCCTATTTCTCAGAAATGCGATAAATACCTTCTTGGCTTGTGTATTTTGTTTGTATGTTTTAAGCTGTCAGTCCTGTTTAGTTTATGTCCAGTTCAAAATAAGGGCTCAAAATAAGAAGATGGCCATACAATCCATTAAGACATTCTCATAATATTTTGGCTCAGAGTATGTGTTCAAGCTCAGAAGATAGATAGTAACATTTGCTATGTCACATAAAAGTGGATTTAAAATGCTAATAAATGGAGTTCTTTCCCCTTAGATCTTTCGCACCTTCTTAGCACATGGTAAATATTATATAAAATGGTGGAGGGTCAGACTACTTCTCTTCTGAGTGCATAAGAGGATGGATGGATTTAATTCAGTTTGGATATCTGACGCTAGTAGATTCTCCTACCCAGGGTTAGCGACTTACCCCTCTAGTCTGTCCTCTGTAGCTCTGACCCCGAACTTCAATTTCAAAGGATATTCGGTAGCAGGGGAGCAAAAAGCTGCCCATTTCGTGGCTGCACAGTGCTTTAGAGTTAGGCAATCAGCTTACAGCAATTGCAACTCCCCATTTTCTGAATTCCCACCAAATCCTGAACTTTCTCAGTAAAGTTATATGCTGCCTTCTCCTCCTTTTCTCCAATGGCCACACTTCCATACCATATGTTGTAGTGCTCATGCCCAGACSTGGTGTGCAATTCTTATTCCTAAACTGACCTTGCCGTGACCCCAGGTACTCACTCTGTGCCTGCACTGATCTGGTTAACACCACACAGATAATGAGGTCTTCAAATTTTGTTTCCAGGGGTTGTTTCCTACTGCATTATTTTGATTATAAAATACTGCTGTATCTGTACATATGTATCAGGGTGTCACAACTTACATACCAATATGTATTAGCATTTCTTCAATCAAGCAAAAACTTGCACATTTTTTCTTCTTTAGCTCCTGCTTCATTACTTGTGATTCATCATTTCCAGTGTTTTGTTCTGATAAATCTTTAACACGATTTCATTTTTCTGCTATTATACAGTGTCAACTAGCTCACAAAACCAGAAGAATAGTTATTAAAATGTTCACGCTTCACAAATAATATTTTGACTGTTGGATAGATATAAAAGTCCAGTAGGAAAAATATTCTGACATGATTTGTAACATGCTATCTTTCAAATGGCAAAAAATATCAAAATATAATTGAAACAGCCTGCTCATGATGCAATCCCCTTCCCATTTTCAAATGAAGGAAGGAAGCACAGAGTCTGCATTTTTCTGTGAATCTCAGGGCTTAGGTCTACACAATATATCTATTGAGGCAGACAGTTAAGCAACAGCAACTTTTCACAAAAGAAAGATTGACAACAAATATTGTGATTGTTTTGATAGTGTGTGACTTATAATTCATTACTGAAAGTATTTCTATATATGTTTATTTTTAATACATAATTATGAGATGAATTTGTCTATGAGTATTTGCAGGATTTGGGCCATCACGTTTAATGGAATGAGAGGGTGAAGGTGGAACTGTGAAAACACAAGTCTTCTTGTTAAAATGAAACCATTAGCTTAATACAGGATGCAGAAAATATACTGAAGAGATGAGAAATCCCTCTTGTTAAATGTTTATGACGTGTGCCTTGTTTGAAAAGCAGAATGTTTAGCTCTCCCTCTGTAATATGTTGGCCAGATTTTTCTCTGCAGATTCCTTTGGGCAGGGAAGCTACTTTGTGTAATGTAAGATTAACAGAATATCGTCTGAATGAAACGTTGATACACTTGTGCATGAAATACAGTAAACTGTGCCTTTTCTATATATTCACTGTAATATGAAAAGTGAGACATGATAGACCTGTATGTCTAGAATATATACTTATGCATGGACACATGTCTGAAAATAAAATATACACATGAATATGTTATATAGGTGTCTTTCTTCTCCCTGCAAGGTTAAGCTATCTGATTAAATCAAACTCTATGCTTTCTGTTTCATCCATCACTACCATCAGATAGCAGAAACAGCATGCACCTTCTGAAATATTTTTTTTGTTTTTATGATGTGCGAGGCAGAAAGAAAGAAGGTTTAATTTAATCTGTTGGATTGACTTTGCAGAGATGATAGTAACAGAAGCAGTATCTTCAGCTAAGTAACTTGAACAAACATGACATGGAAATCAAAAAGGAGTTTATAAATACGATACTTAAGCCCCACTTCTACCTGCCCCTTTTATAAGGATACTTGAACAAACCACCTCCTATTACAAGCAAATTTGCCATAAGCAGGCTGGTGGTTTTTCTGTTGTTGGGGGTTTTTTGTTGTTGGTTTTTTGCTTTTTTTCCTTCTATTTCTCTTTTCCTTTCTTCTTATTAACTTTCTGGAAGATCTCTTTGATGTACGTGCTCATATTATTTAGTGAATTTTTCATTTGGTTACAAGTAAAAATAGAAGACCCAGAACAGCTATAATGTGTTTTGGTCTATACTGAATCTAGCCCTTCAAGGCAGTTATTGCTTTGCATTTGTTTTTTACAGTGATACATATTTATTTAATGAAACTATCTTAGCAATAATGCAGGTTCTGAGGAGCAATTTTCTAGTTTAAAAGCTTTTTAAATTGCAAGTGAATTCGGAAGGGCTTGATTTTTTTAATGACTTTTCCATGTAGAATGGTTTGATTTGGATGCCAATAAAATTTAGAATAAAAGAAAATTTAGGGTATATTATAGTGATAGAAACAGCATGTATTTCTTTGAGACCTCTATCTCACCTCTTCCCCACCCAAATAAACTCAGCCCAAATTTGATTGGTGAATTAAGAAATGCCTAATCCTAACTGTTTCCCAGTTTAGCACTCACTTACAGTGCTTGCAGACTGCCATATCTTCTGAAACAAAAAGGTAAAAATACTTTTGAGATTCTAACTATAACTATACAAATAAATGCTTATTTTCATTAGCAAAGTAGCTGTTTAAAGCATTAAGATTTCACTTCTGTTTTTAATCAGTTTCATGCTAGAGTGCGACTTTCAATGTACCAGCAGTATCTCAACTGTTTCTTTATGAAGACAGTCAATCCCTAACACTTGTCATTCTTATCTACACACATCCTGGAAAGGACTTTAGTAACTAAGGTAGTTACAAAACTTGAAATGCATTTTATAGATACTGCAAATGTAACTTTGGACATGCCATAGCTTTCAGCTCTGTGTAAGGGAAGAGTTAAGGTGGATTTCAGCCCCCTCTGTATTATTTCCAATTTCAAAACTGAGTGCAGGGTGGCATGTGAAGTTGAGCCAATGTGTAATTCTAGCARCTTCCTCCACTACAACAAATGTGGGGKKTTTTTTTGTTTGTTTGTTTTTTTGTTGTCGTCTGTGATTGGTAATTTAGTTTGCTACTTCTGAAGAATTATGTACCCTAGATTTCTGCAAGGCAGTGCTGAGACTTTGGGAAATGTTTGTTCAAGTTTATACGAGTTCCTCTACAGAAACTGTATGACAGCAAAAATTCTCTTCCACGAGGTCCAAGCTCTGGTTGTGATTTTATGCTATCACAGTAGTGTAAAACTTCTGTAGTCCATGTGAGATCCTTCCTCATACGTTCATTAATTGTTGAAATTACCCTACGGGTATAAAAGTAGAGATTGACAGTATTCAGAATTCACTGATACAGAATGTCAGCTTTATAAACTTGTTACTTTAGGTACTCTTCAAATTGYCAACTATCGGTTTTTGACTTCCTTGCTAAGCTATTCTAACTTAACACTGACAAAAAGTTTTAGTAAGGAACAGTGTCAGGTTTTTACACTTTAAGAGAAGTTGATTCTGCCTATGAAGTCCTCTTGGGTAGCAATGAAATACATTCTTAAATGGACGTAGTACAGAAAGAAGCAATGGTGTTATGCTAAARCTCCCATGTTAACCTTATTAATGGAAGTTAAATACAGGATAATTTAGCAATGACTGCAATATATAAGAACAGATGGCTGGTGGATGACTTCCTTCTGTGTACTGAAAAATTCCAATTAAGGCAAAATTAAATGAATTAATAATATCATAAAACTGCTACTCCACTTTTTACTATGGATTATGCCCTCCTTAGCAAGGAAAATTGCATTAATTGCTTCAAGAAAGGAACCATTCAGTAGCTGCAGAGGACTTGGTGGTGAACTGTTCCACTTCCTGCCATTGCACAGTTATGCATAATGTGACCACATGGAATTCACAAATCGTAAGTAGGAAAAGAGCGCAGCAAGTTTTTTGCTCCAAAACCAAAGCACTCTGTCATTTAAGTAACTGGAGAATCTCCAAGAGCTGTATCATAGTATAAAAAGTTTTTATCCATGCTGGGTAGCCACTAGAAAGAGATATGCATAAGAATACCTGACATTACACTCATTAGAGGACATTATTATGCTTGGTGCATTGCATAGCCTACAAAAATGTTCTTATACTATGTTCCATAAGCAGCACTAAATATGATTGTACTAATAAGCTTTCTCTACATATAGTAGGTCGTGATTTTGGCTGTAGAGAGAGTTCAAAGTGAGTGAGGAACTAACTTACATTGCTTTCAAATCATTTATTTCAATTGATAACATTTTGCTGTATCCTTGAATAGGATATTTTGACCTTCATTTGTATGAGGAGTTAATTCTTTTAGTGAGTGAGACACTGAATCAATGCTTGCTCTTTTCTAGGTTTCTGTGACCCAGTCTTGTCCAGGTCTCTGGGGCCTAGTTGTGTGCAGGGTACAATAAGTGTACAGTCTATCTGTGTGCTGCAAACAATATAATTATTGTGTCACCAAAGGGTGGATTTATATTTTTTATTTATAATTTTTGAAAGTGTTTCATGTCCAAACTCACCTCATGTCTGATCTGTTCAGATGTGAGTCCCTACCCAGGTAAGGGYTTGAGGTAAGTTCTGAAGTAAAACTCGGAGATGTTTTAAGTTTTATAGTCTTTTTGTTGGATCTGGCATGGACAGGTTGTGGATCTGGCACTCAGCCTAAATGATACATACTGCCCACCTGCCCAGCTGTAGTGCATTGGGCTTGCACGCATTGGGTATAGTTACAGTTGCAAGAGTCCTTGAGGGTCCTTCCTTCAGCCCTGACGTCTCAAATAATGAAGGCTGATGAGGTATGTGGCAGCCTGGCCCCAGACTGCCCTCGCCGCATAATAGTGTGGTCATACGTCACGTGGGCTGGAGTCATCCTGCAGCTGCTGGAACATCATGACTGTAGACAGCCAGAGCTTTGGTGTCTGCGTCTGAGCTAATCTCCCCAGCTTCCCTGTATTGTCAATGGAGAGAAAGAGGGACTTTTAGGGAATGATTAGGTGAATCACACGATTAGGTGAATCACACTGCAGAAGTGCATGTCCTCTCTTGAAACTACACAAGCAAACCAGATAAATGAGCTGTGCATATCTACAGGTTAGCTACAGATGGTCTAGTGAATCCCACTCAGGCACGCTAAAGATTGAATATATAAATGCTCCATGGAATACTTTCCTCTTCTAGTGTTTCATAGCAGCATGAATTGTCTGGGAGTGTATATCAGCCATGTGGAAAGCATAGAAGAAAGCACATTAGCCTGTAATTGGACCCTGACTTGTGTTAGTTACGATATGTCTACAAAGTAAGTTTGGAACAATGGCAGTGGCACCCCTATAAATATGTGCAAATAACATCAGAGAAACCAAAATGAATCAAGGCAAATCTCTTAAACTGAACTTTATGAGAAAACATGTTATCAGTTACAGAAGAAGACAAATAGTTATATGGCACCTGACATTTTGTACTACAAGGATTTCTATTAAGCCACAAAGGTAACATAGAATCCTGAAAGACATAGATATTTGACTGTAATACACACTGTACCGTGCAGCTAATTAAATTGTGACAATTGTCCATACTAGATGCTTATAACAACATTAAGGCTCTACACCCATCACTGTAGCAGAAGTTCTGGAGACCCCAAAGGAGATGAGTGATATGCCTCCTTAGTATTGAAATGTACTGCTCAGTTGTTGCAGCAGCAGGAGACTGTAAGATCAAGAGGCTTAATAGCTTTGGTACAAGAGGCAGTGCTACATTAAATGCAGTAAAATGCAAGAACTTGCTGTACGTTCATAGCACTGCAAGCCCCCTAGCTATACATAAAGCAGCTGACAAAGTGCATGTCTGTAGAGTTTGTAGGTTAAGTAAGTTTAGGAAGAGTCTTACTATATGCCACTTCAGACAGTGGTTTTATTTGAAAATTATATTTTGTGTTTCTGAAGATTTTGCCTACCAAAATATTGTCTCACATGATTGCAAGCCCATCAAAGATGGGACTGTTTTATAGCATGAGGTGCAAAACTAAAACTGTAAACCTATTTTTGAAGTATATTTTTCAACATAAGTGTTAAATGGTTTGCTTTTACTTATTTCCTAATTGTTTCAAACAAATTGTGACATTTATTACCTTATTGTTTGTGGTGCACCTTCATACCTTTACTTTGTTCTTCTCATCCTTATTTGTGTGGTAAATGTGAGGATTAAAAGAAAGGATGAAAGGTTTTTATTTTCATAAATTAAATTATTAGAATATTTTGCTCTTTTTGCCTTTTTATGTTACTATGTAAAGAGCTCCATTTTAATTTTTCCTGACAAAAATATTAGTACAGAACAGCAATGCAAAGGCTTTCATGACATATTTTGCAAACCTGAAGCTTACCATTGAAGATGAAGATAAGAAAAGTTCCATCTTAGATATTACACAAGATTATAATAACCTACTCGCCCTTTTACTCACCCCTGTAYGTGACCATATGCACTCAGTCACAAACTGGCATGTTAACCCAGGTTCTTTGCTATAATAGCATCCTTCTTCACAGCACAGACCTATTTTACTGAGATAGGTCTCCATGGAGAGGGGATTGGGAGCTATTGCGTCTAGTTTGTGTCCACACTCAGCCTTTTGGCTGCCTGCGGCTGCTCCACCTGTACGAACTGCCCCTAGTCCTTTGCTTCTGAAGCTTTCTGAGCAGCATCAGCAGCTCTCCCTGCCACCCAGCCTGTCTCCTACCTCTTCTTCGCTGTCTCCAGCTTGTGTTTTTCCATCTTGGAATACAGCTGTTTCTGCTGCAGAGTGAGCTCAGTTAACAGTACTTGTGCAACTAATTTGCCTGTGTTCATGTCAGGTTGGGGCTGATTGCCTGAGGGTAACTTTGCCTCAGCAGCTTCTTTCAGGCCTGGTTCTATGAGCAGCATTTTGAGCTCTTTTAAAGTCTTTCCTGCATATTCCAATTTTCTTTCTGAGGGTAATTGTTCACATTCCAGTTTACTGAGTTCAGAATATGTTTTTGACTGGCTCATTTTGCCTTGCATAAGCCATTTTTTCAAATGAAATTTCTTTACACAGTTTTTCTGGGGAAATTCTGCCTTTTCTCCAGTGAAGGGTTTCTCACACATTGTTGTGTTTTGGTTTCTTTTTCCTTGCAGACTGGCACCTTGTGGTTGACAGAAAGCTTTGGTTTGGGTTTTTCTGCCTTATGTGGTTTTCCCAAAATGAAAAAAACAAACAAAACAAACAAACAAACAATCAACCCCTCCCCCCAAAAAACAGAAAATGGGAAAACAAAAGATTCTGTGCATCATGTGGAGGTGGCAGGGCTTACAAGTAGACCTACCTCTCAGTTGTTATCAGCCATTTGAATGAGAGGGAATAAATGTTCATCACCTTCCCTGTCTGTTGCATAAAAGAAAATAATCTTGCTTGTATTTGTCCATGTGAGCAAATTACATAAAATTATGTGGAGTTACAAATGTTTACTAGTGGTGTCATCTGGTACCAGAAAAGCAGACTTCCATACCCTTTCCACTCCTTTTATTCCAAGACCTCTTGGCCTTTTATGGCAAATAGGCACAACAGAGAGCCTGCTTCCAGCTTCCATCCTGGAAACTCTGTACATCCCCACTGCAGGGAAGAGCAAGCACTCTGAAAAGTGTTCATTATCTTCACACCATGGTATTCCTGGAAATCCCCTGACAATAGCCACCTTGCACCTTTGGAAGTGCCGCCAAGATAACGGATTTTGCCATTAGGCTGTTCAAGGCTCATTCTTAGAATAGGATGACTTGAACATGTGTGTGGACCTACTTCCTGCCCTATCGGCTTTTGAGTTTGCATCATCCTTCTCTAATAGTCATTACCTTAAGAAGACCTTGACAGCCACGGCTTCTTCCCAAGCTCTCTTCCTCTGGATCATTTTTCAGGCATGTTGGCAGGAAATTCCAGGTCTTGAAAGAAATATTAATTTATATCTGGGCACTCAGATCTGTCATAACTTGTGACAGCTCTAGTTATGGAGCGGGATAACAAGGAATAAGCAGAAAGTCCTCTGCTATTAGAGACTACAGGCACAATGGTTCTTTCAGCAAGAAATTATATCCCTTTCCAATTTCACATATCTTGTTCATTTGTCAAGATATACTTGACCAATTCTTCTCATCTTCTAATTTTTTCTGAAGAGTTTTGCAATTATTTTGAGGCATTAATAGCTGAAGGAATGTTTCAGAATATAAGAATTGTGTTCTAAACCCCATTTAATACTGTAGATATGGCTGCTAGTACTACATTCACAGTTGTGGTGTTACAGAGGTAATCAAGGTTGCAATGCTTTAGTTTCCCTAAGGAGGTCCAATCCACAACTGACAATGTCCTGTCTGAGGGAAAAAAAATCTATTCAGTGATGAAGCGCTGCAGTCATTAAACTGCAACATTGCAATCAATGTAAATCTTCCACTGGACCAACAAAAGAAGGCAAAAGCATGATCAGTACCCTGTGAGGCCTAATTTCCTTCAGCTTTCTTTCCTTTTCATACTAATTAAAGGCAAAAAAAGCTTGTGTACTGAAGAAAACTTCTGGTTCAGGGTCATTGAGTCCCTGTTCATCAGCACTGAGACAGATCTTTGTGGAAGGTCCATTGAAAAGGCACAAAGCGATTTTCCCTTTCATTCTATATCAGCATCTTTTCCTGCTCTATATCTTTTAATGAACAAGTTGTCATGCTTCCACATGGAATAGCACTTTGACAAGTGGTGAATAGATGCTATTAGCATAGAGTTACACTAACCAGAATTTTATCTAGAACCTCCAAATCTTACTGGTGTTTCTTTGGCTGGTGTTTCTTTGGCTATAAGGCCATGCTGTAATAGGACTTAGATATGCATTTCTGTTAATCTCAGGGGAGAACATTCTGCAATGGCTGTTTCATGATATTTAAAAAAAAAAAAAAAAAAAGGAAACCAAAACCCCACAAAGGCTGGAGGTCCATATTGACATAAGAATCTTTGAAGGCTTAATCAGTAATCTGGATAATGAATGATGATATCTGCAGTGGTGATTCTGTCACTTCAGAAGGAGACTGATTCATATCTTTCAGGCTGCAAGATGTTTTACATAGGTCTTCACTGTTAAAAAACAAATTCACCATAAGTCAACATCACTTCTAGTCCAAGATCATAATTCAGTATGGCAYTAGAAATCTTGACCTCAGCTTCTGCTTTCTTTATCCCTATTAGTGGACATTATTCTCCAAGAAAGATCTTAAATACTTTGAAAGTTAATGAATGACTGCTCTGCTCTCAAGTGTATCATCTGGTCCCACCAGTTTTGTGTCATCTGCAAACTTGATGGGGGTGCACTCAGTTCCTTCTGTCATATCATTGACAAAGATAGTAGAAAGAGGTTCAAAGATAGACCCTGTGGTTCTGGAGGTTCCCTGCCTCCAGTTAGAGTACGACCCATTAATTACTACCCACTGAGCCTGATCATCCCACTAGTTTTTTTACTGATCCAGAGTATAACATCCTAATACGACATACATATGACAATATTGTGAGAGATGGTGTTGAAAGTCTTGCTAACGCTAAGGTAAAAGAGAACCACCGCCCTCCCTTACCCACAAATCCATGAGTCAACGTTTTATGTTTGCATCGGAGTCATCATATGCAGATAATAGCAGATGATACCATCAACATATTCTGTATCAAAACTCAAGATGGAATGAAAACTCATCCACATCGCAAGGACACGGTCAGTCTACTGACAGACTGTGTTGAAACACTTTCTCACAGTTTATCTTCCTATAGCCCAAAACATACTAACAATAAGTTCAGACATTTTGAGAAAACAGAGTATGGGATGACATCTTAAAAGATACATTCAAGGAATGGGAGTATACCAAGAGCGATATTTTTTCCATAGAAGTCAAAAAGAAACACAGGTCTTCCTGCTTGTTTTGTCCTAGTCAGAGAAGTTGATACATTCAAGTTTCCAGTTCCTCCTATGTCTGAAGTCATCCAGCCATGGAGAGGCTGGCATGTGGCAACTCTGAATCTCCTGACTCTAGAATGGATGAGATAGTTTTGGTTAAAATCTTGAGGGTCTTTCAGTGTGGGACACAGTAACCACATCACTATTTCTAGACTTTGTTGGGTCAGATACATCACCTTACTCAATTTTCTCCTCTTCTTCCTGTGGATGGTGGAGGGATCTTAAGTCTTGGCTATATGTTTTCTGGCATTCTAACATTACAAAAGATTCAGTCAAATGCATTGTATTTTCCAGCAAGTGAGAAAATCAATTGTTTTTTCTATTTATGTTCCTACACTTCCTACAGCCAAAGTTCTATCATTTCTATTTAAATTTACTTGATATTCTGCCTCAGAGTAAGCATTGCTGATTTTCTTTCATCCAGCTGCTGAAATGATTTTGGTCATTTTCTACATCAGAAACATTAACCGTAAATGGACTAAAGACCTGGTGAGCAGGCCTTTTGAAACAGAAACCTATTGATTTCTCTGTCATTCAGGTTCATTAAAACAGTGGTATTGACAGCTAGAAGAATATAAGGAAGAATTTAGTTCATATAGCTGAGTCTTTCTACACTCCAACTTTGGGAAGGATGTAGTTCACCTAAAGTAGTATCAGAGTTTAGCTTGAATCCAGAGACTAACGTGCCTTGAATAACAGGCCTTGAAATACTTCAATCTCATGTCTTCAACTCTGAAACCATATTCTACACCTTAAATTTTGAGCATACGTCATTTTTTTATATGGACTAGAAGAGGCTATTGGCAGTTCATCACCTTGTGTCTGCAGTTAAGTTAACTAGCAATCTAAACTAGAGTAAGAGTACTTCTCATTGAATAGCAAGCTTCATAAGGATACCTTGGAAAAATTACTGAAAGTAATTATCTTGCTTTGATTAGGGGACACTTTACTTAAGAAACTTCAGGGATCTGGCAAACAAACATCTTCATGCTTGATACTTTCAAGCTGTCGTATGGAACTCAATTCAAACTTGCTGTTGCTGAAGTCTCATGGTTTGAAATGCCAGGGGGATAAAGCTGGCAAATGGGATGCTGATTCAAATGGGGAAGGGAAGATTGTCCCTCAGGCTTGATTCAGCAGTCAGTGATCGTCCTCTAAGTAGATGGTGTTTTGTAAGGAGTATTGCTCGGGTCATGTAGAGTTGGAAGGAATAAATAGGCAAGTGCTTTAAGTGAAGAAAAGATTTACTTGTAACTTGTTTGCCTAAACCTCCACTCACAAGCCGTTCTTCCTCCCTTCTAGTTTCTGAAGGTTTTTAGGGATTTAGAAGATGACAGGAAAGCAGGATTTGCATTGTAAGACTGTGTGTTCAGAAGAGGGTTGGCTGATGTTGTAGTTAGGGCTATGAGCAGGTAAATGTAACTGACAGAAATTGCATGTAGTGCTATCAAAAAGCGTTCTCATACATACATTCACACTAATAAAGAAGCTGTCTAGGTGGATGTACATGCAAGTCCTTCTAACAGGCCTCACYATAACATCAGCTACCTCCTCCCTGAGTACAGTGTGAATATAGCTGTAGACAATGCATTTCAAAGACCAGTTATAGCTAAAGAACCCTTGTTTTCATGCTGAGATATATCCTTCAATTAAATATTTTTTTTAAATTGAAAAGGTTATATTGACAAAGAAACTTCTTTCTTGCCATTATCTTTGTTTATACACCTTTTGTATACTACTAATGCAGAAACAGAGTCCTTTTTTTTATTAGTATCTCTCAATCTTTAATCATCCAAATACCTCACAAACTAATGGCCTAAATATGGTTATAAAATTCTTGGGATAAAAGCTTTGCCCTGATCTGATGACTCCTTTTAATTACCTGCCAATAAACACATACTTATCAAGACTATATAGTTCTTCATCAGTAGACCTTTTTATATTACGTTTATAGTCCACCTTTTATTTCAAAGGACTTTACAAGCTACAAAGCATGTACAATAGTCATTTTCTTTATATGGTGCTTGGGGGCAATACACAACAAAGTACAAATAGCTTATCCTTCACCCCCACTGAAATGTAGTCACCTCTGAAGTGAAAGGTGCTTTTTAATAGCAAAAGAAAAACACTATATCTAATTAAAGCTGCAAGCTACATGTAGTTAGAAAGAATGTGGTTGTTCAAACTCGAATCTTACATATGACTTATTATTCATTTTTCTGCTCTCCTCCCCCTCTTCACTTTACATGCCAGGAGAGGAAAATGCCTTAATGTATGACATGCTCTTTACTTAGACCTTTTAGTTATCCTCTGCTGTTTTGCAGGACTTTCAGAACTGTTTGAGCTTGATCCCTCTATGTTAGCCGTGAAGGAATCCAACAGCTGCCGCTTCATCTGAAAGATTTCTGTGGGGAAAAGGGGTTCTTTTAAACTAATTCCTCAGGCTGCTCACAACCTGGACTTTCCCCTTTAGATGTCCTCCATGGCTCCCTAACACTTTTGGGACTCTTTGAGCTTCCTGAGCTGTATTCCTTTCCTGATGGTGGCATTTTCTCTTCAAAGAACAATTTTTGCTGTCCCTCTACTCTGTGCAGGGACAAAATGCCTTTGAAATCAATGTGGTTCTGCAGCCAAGTAATAAGCATTTAGAAATATATATCTACTTCTTATTTGTTTAAAATTTGCTAAATCCTATAGCAGTTAAACAGGTATGAAGTGATTTTCCTTTAATGTTGCTTCCTTCTGATAGACTGTGCAATGAAGCTGCATCAGTTTCAAAGGTTTCCCACTCCCTGCCTAGAATAGAGCTGTTATAGCAATAGCCCTTTGAAAAGGAAATGGCAAATGGCACCAGCAGGACAGGCAGACAGCTTAAGTCAGGTTCATGTAGCCCCAGAAGTGCTTGGAATCAGAAGAAGACATGTAAAAGAGGGCGGAGGGAAGAGAGTCCAAGCTTAGAAAACATCTGTTGAAAGAATTAATTGAAAAAGTCACCCCACCCCAAACAAAGCAATAGCAGTTGAAAGCAGAGGATAACAGCTGCAAAGACAGTAGCTGTAGCTGTAGAGGGCTCCTACACTTGTGCAAATACTGAGACACCTATTATTTAAAACAAAATTAAAAAAAAAACATGTTCAGACTGGAATCCTCTCCTTTCAAAGATACTATTAGGTACACATTTGGTTTGGTTTTTATAAGCATTTCTTATGTTTAATATGACCGCTCTATTATTAGTTCCTGGATGGCCATGTTTATTAGCATGGATCTCTCTAAGCAAGGGGCTTTCGGGATTTTTAAGGCCTTACTACTGGGCCTTACTGCTGGGCCTCTACTGTCTGCTGCACACTGGTTCTGACAATGCCATCTATACTTGTAAATAAAATAGTTTAAGACATAATCACCACACAAATGACCAAACTCTCCTCCCCTCTGCAAGCCTGCTGGACTTATCAGTACTGCCTATTGGGAACAATTACTGAAACATCACAACCGGTCAAACCATGGCTGGGCAATACCTGGGACAGAGCTGCTTGGAGCTGAAGAAAATCATTCCAGGGACCATCCCAGCATTAGACAGTACGGACACTCATTTACCACTGCTTGCATCCATGGCCTGACCCTGTTCAGTTTACTAGCATAGGCATGTTCAGATGTCCTCCGAATGATGCTCATCCCCGTACCTGCCTCCACTAAGTAGCAAGGACAGTGGTCCTTGCTGTGAAGTCCTGACTATCTGTGCATGCAGTAATGCCCAGGCACGGGAAACAAATAGGAAAGATGCAAGTAGAAGAAAAGCTTTTTATGTTTTTGGCAGTATGCAACTGTCTAAAGACCATTCTTTCAGACAGGATGGATATAGCCATTGATTTAAAACTAGACCTATGTGTAAGTGTTTTGCTGAATGGACACGTAAGCATTTTGTTAAATTCTGTGTAGCTTTGTTCTTGAGCTTATGGAAGGTTCAATAGATCAGGATATTGGATTACTTTGTTTTATACTTTTCAAAAACTACCATGAGAGGATTAGTGTCCATCTAGAAAATTTTCCAAGAAACATGAGCATGGAGAGTAGTAGATTCTGCAGTTAATTTAAAAAATGTGGTAAATAGTTAAATAATCTCTATTGCTCAGAAAAATTGTGAAGAAAGAGTTGGACAACTGACAAATAATTTTACCTTCAATAGAATCCTTATTTTTGCACTTTTTTAAACATGAAATGTGGAAAAACATAGTTCTTATTCCAGAAAACAATGTCAGTTTGCATAAAGCCTGGGCAATGTTGCTTGATATAATTTTTATGCTTGATGATAGGGAAAAAATAACATTTAGGAGGTTGTTTTGTGTTTGGCTTATTTTTATTTGTTCACCTGTTTCAAGAAATGGCTGAGTTTAAAACCACAGTAAACAGGCAAGCACTTAAGGATGCATGTGGGAATTAGACACAGATTTCTCTCTATTGTTAATAGGAACTGTGCATCTAACACTTGCTCACTGTAGTGCAAATAAACTTGAGCCTTAATCTAAAGTGCATTGCAAGAAATTACTTTATTTTTCCATTGGAGACTATTGTGAATAATGCAGCTGCAGTGGACAAAGCAAATCTAAAGGCAAGTGAAGTAAACTGAAAGACCACGATTGGATCAGGGGCCATTGGACCAGGGACCACAGGCAGAAACAGATGCTCCTTAACGTATCATCATATTAATAATTTAACACCACTGATCTCTCATAAAGGACTGAAATGTATTTGTTTTTCCTTTGAGACTACATCTATCTTTTTTTTTCTCCCCGCCTTAAATTCTGTTTTAAGTAGACTTTCACCAAACTAAAGAACTTACCCAGAATTAGTGGAACTACTGTGTATAAATGGACATGACTCTTTATTTARGTAAGCTTGTACACTGATTGTGCAGGCAACTAATCTCTGCAGTTTTGGACTGTTCCTTTATTCTTTCTTATTTTGTTGCTTAACTAGAAATGTTACTAAAGTGATTGAAACACTAACGTGAGAGAAACACTATGGATGCCTTTTCTGAATGTCTGATTACTAATTTTCCAATATTGCACACAAGTTTGCTCTTTCCTTCTAAGTGCCAATTTTCAAATGTGAATAGCTACCATGAGACACCTGCTTGTGACCAAATTTTGGGGTGTTGATTCCCAAGACATAGTTCAGCAACTTTGAAATTCCTAAGTTATTTACTGAATGAGGATAGCTTACTAAATTGCTAATAGTAGATTCAGGAAATGCCTTTAAGCACCCAAGTGTTGATGTGTTGGCCTCTTCTAATTTCATAATCTCTCTGATATCTCTTCCTGGAGTCTGAAGAGGAGCAGAGTGCAGCATACTTTAACATCATCACCTTAGCAGGTCATGTTCCTCCTCCGTGGTCTGCTGGTCAGCAAGAAGCAACCAATGATTCCTGATTCCAGGTTCCCACAGGTTCTCAGCCTCTCTCTTAAGCCTTCATTTGGTCTATAACTTAAAATATATTTTAAAAGATGTCACAAAAACTTTTAAATATTAGTTGTTCTCTACAATTCACATAGAAAATCCATATCCACAATAAACTGGGCGATACTTAATAAATATTACCTTATGAGCATATTAATGAAGGAGCTAGAGTTGGTGAACTGCCTCTCCTTTAACTGCCTGTTATGAGTTAGCCCTGGTAGACAGCTAACCCCACACAGCTGCTTGCTCGCTCTCCCCCAGTGGGATGGGGGAGAAAATTGGAAGGCTAAAAGCAAGTGGGTTGAGATAAAGACGGTTTAATAGGTGAAGCAAATCTGTGCATGCAAGTAAAGCAAAATCAGGAATTCATCCACTRCTTCCCATCGGCAGGCAGATGTTTAGCCATTTCCTGAAAGCAGAGCTTTATCATGTGTACTGGTTACTTGGGAAGACAGATGCCATAACTCTGAACATCCCTCTTTCCTCCTTCTTCCCCCATGTTTTATTGCTGAGAACGATGGTATCCCATATGGTATGGGATATCCCTTTGGTCAGTTGGGGTCACCTGTCCCAGCTGTGTTCCCTCCCAGCTTCTTGTGCACCCCCAGACCACTTGCTGGCAGGGCAGCATGAAAAAAAAGAGGAGGCCTTGATGCTGTGTAAGTACTGTTCAGCAATAGCTAGAACATCCCTGTGTTATCAACACTGTTTTGGTCACCAATTTAAAAAAGCACCATATGGGCTGCCACGAAGAAAATTAACTCCATCCCAGCCAAAACCAGTGCACTGTCTCACCTTCCCATCCTTATTTGGATTTCACATAATCAGCTCAGGAATTGCAAGGAGGTAAATCCTTTTTGGGCTTATTTTTAGAAGAATTAGCTCAGAGTAGGTTAGGGAATCTTGAACAACGCCATAGTTTCAGGTAATGCACCACAGTTTCTACCAGACATGTAAACATAGAATCATAGAATCATAGAATCATTAAGGTTGGAAAAGACCTCTAAGATCATCGAGTCCAGCCGTCTGCCCAACACCACCATGCCCACTAAACCATGTCCCTAAGTGCCTCATCTACAC
>JAYKAV010002803.1:211721-221721 GCA_035582835.1 Phoebastria nigripes
TCTTCCAGCTCAGGGGGCTGAATAGCCTGAGGGTGACTGGTCTGACTATTGAATGTAATGCAGGAAGTCACTACAGTAAGATAAAGTAAATATAGTGCATTATAAAATAAAACCTGTGGGTGAGGCAGGATGCTGAGAGGAGAGCAGACAATCAGGAATAAAATGAATCAGTAACTTACCAGTGGAGGATAAATATCTGGAGGGGTTAAAGGAAAAGAAAAAAGAATATGTTAGCATAATAAGAAGTGTGAAATTGGAAGAATAATTAAACTTAGGAGCAAAAATGCCTTTCACACCTCAAGGTTGAAGAAAATTGCTTGAGTAACTTGAAAAAGTATCTTGTGCAGATTCAGAGAGTATGAAAGTTCACCTCAGGAAATTTTGGTGATATAGATCAGAAAGCAAGGCATTTTCCTGGAATTACCTAATGCAGATTTTTCTAGGAAGAAGAACATTAAGGGACAAATGAGAAGATCAAAACTATCTAAATCCTTGCTGAGTTCCCATACAAAATGTGCTTAATTATGCAGGCCAATATATCAACTCATCCTGAACTTTTGCCGTCATGAACTGAGTTAGTTTTTCTTATCTGAGAGGATAAGGCATTTCTTCCTTCACAATTTAAATTACAATGGTTTCTGAAAGATAATGAGAGCAAATGACACTATTCTGGTGGATGTACAAACTGATGACGCAAAATATTATTGCAAAAGAATCACCAAGCATCATGGAAAAAATAAAGTTTCCTTGTAGGCATGAAATTTGACATATTGATCCATTAGAAACTAAAATGTGACAAAAAGATCTCATTCTTCTCTCACGCTTGTTCAATATTCCTTTGATGTAAGTAGTATTTATTCCAGCATAAACTGTTGCCAGAGGAAACTTAAACCTAAAGAACGTACACTGTATTATCTTGTAATTTTGATCGCACTATCATGTAGAATAATTTTGTAAATATATTTTATTGGCTTTAAAGTTTGTGAAGGCTTTGTTAGCATATTGTTTTGAAACAAAAGGTATAGCTCTTGCATGTCTATGCATTTTCTGATTATAAGTGGGCAAAATCCAAGGTGATTAACACTGGTAAAATAAGAAATCATTTCAGTGAACAAAACGTATGAATCATAGCCCAGTTTTTATTCAGCAAACTTCATATGCTGTTCTCAATTACACTGCAAAAATGTTCTCAAACAGTTGTTTCACAGAATTAATTCTTCTAAGTGCAATTAAAACTGATATAATATTAGTGAAAGTAGTTCAACACATTGGACAAGGTACAACCCTTAGGGTCAGCTTGATGAGGATAGCATACTATCCTTTCATACATGTAAAGCTTGGTTGGTAGCTCTCATGTTTTGCAGCTGACTGTTTGCAATTCATAACTGCTTAGTACTAATGAGAATGACCAAAGTTTTAAGTTAATTTATACTTATCCAGCTCTTTTTGCTGACTCCCACCATTCTGTTTCACTCAGCATTAAACCTGAAAGTGTATTACAAGCAATTAATTAATTGTGGTATATGATACTTACTTATGCATCAGAAGAGCTTTAGAATATTAGCAAAATGCAAGCTATCCACTTTGACTTGTCAGCAGCAGCTAAGTATCCACTTTAAAGGGTTATGTACAAAATATAGACTGATGCCTGGCGGGAATAATGATTCCTTAAATGCAGAATGAAATATCCAATAAATAGCAGCCAATACAGAAGGCAAAATACCAAAACTGCCTGCAAATGAGACAGCTGGTATCTAGTTCAATAACTGAACTAATGGAGGGTAATTTGGCACATCCTCAAGATCTACTCTGCTTACAGTTACTGTCTATCTATAATATGTTGATTATCATGTTTAGAATATTTAGACCAAGCTTTATAATTTATTTGAAACATGTCTGTAAATAATTGCACTGAGTAGGTAGACTGGCATCAATCAAAAGAGAAATAAGTTCCACATGAATGACAAAAAAGGATGCAAAAACGGTTTGTGATCCTTAAAATCTTTTTGCTTAGAAAAATATTGTTCTGTCACTTTGAATTAGTAGAATTAACTTGCTCTCTTTCATTCTACTCATTTAAGATACTTTAGATTAAGGGTCTAAATAAAGGCTCCTACTTAAAAAAAAAGGTGAACAGTTACATTCTTGATTCATACACTAGCATATTTTAAATGGATAAAAGCTATATTTTAAAGTACGAACTACCAAAATATATGTTCACTGCATTAATTTTCATTCTTGTTATTGTATTTTCAATACGGCAAATAGTTCAAATGGGATGCATAGCAAATCCAAAAGAAAATTTCAATTGTTGTGATGCAAATTTCTAGTGTTTATTAAAGTTCATAAGTATAGTATAGTGTTTCTGTAAATTTTCAGGACTGAACCAGGGAAGATTCTGTGCAAAAATTCCACAGAAAGGCAGAAAAGGTAGTTTAGGATTAATAGAGCTTTCTTTACACTGTTGAAGTTTCATATCCTATCTTAAAAATTTACATTCTGTCATTGATTGCTATGATCATGTGAAAGAATTCGCTATGTATCTTTGTACATTTTAACCATGAAGTGAATTCTTCAAATACTCCATTTTCTGGAAAACAGTCTGGTTTTAATTACCTTTCCAAGAAAACAAGCTACATTTTAATCCATTCAGTTTTTCATAAGAAATCCATTTAGTGTCGCCAATATTCTGTATGATAGAGGCATGTATTGGCTCCCATTTGCATGTCATTATAGGACGCAACGTCATAAATGTTATAGTAAAATAAGTATATCCTTGTCTCCTATAGATATTCAATCTTAAACTTTAGGGAAGAAATAATGTACACTAAAGGATGAACTAAGTTGTTACTACCCAAGATGTATTAAATGTACATTCATAACTTAGTGAATCAGTTGTCACTATTCTGTCCCGGGTACTGGCGACCTATAATTCATTGGAGTATAACTATTGTTACATTGACACGTGGAAATAATCTATGAATGTTTTTGTCTTATCTACTTTGATCTAATTTTGTCAAGACAGCAGTGGAGGCTTTTTTGTTTTCCGATTTTACCAGAATGAGCACCATGAAACATAAATCTGTCTCCTTCACATCTCTTCTAGGCTTGTGCTTCCCATTTGTCTCTATCGCTTTAACCTTGACGTGAACCTTTGCTATGGCCGCAGCTCCAGGATCTGAAAATCCTTCTCTCACCACATTTCAGCTCTCCTTATCTCTGCCAGGTTCTGCTCTCTGTCTGGTCTGGCACTCCCAACCCGACATGTCTCCTGGCAGGGTGCCATCCTCCAGCCCGGGCTTCCCTGGAGTAGCATCCTAGACCCCGGTGCTCCTTGAAATGTCCCCGGCTCTTATGTTACACACAGCAATGCACAGCGACATCTCTCATATCCCTTGCTTGACTAATTTCATTGCTGTCCAGTAGGGATCTGGGGTCTACCTTTATTTTCAAGATACTGTCCCTGTTGTGTCCCTTATGCCAGCCACTTCTGTCTCTTCTGTGTCATTACTGTCGGGGCCAGAACCCCCTCTACAGCTGCAAGCATCTGGAATAATCTTCAATATTTATGCCTCCCCACACACTATCTGGTTTTAAGTGTCAGCTGAGGACATATCCTTTCTTCCTCACCTTAATTCCTCTGTGCCATTGGTACTTGTTTCTTACTCAACTCTCTGTATTTTTAATTAAACCTATAAAATAGTCATACAATTCCTTTAAATACTACATACAAAACTAAGTTGTATTTATGCATTGGTAATTTACACTGCACAGATTTTATAAGCCTATTCCTTTACCATTCATGAGAATACCTACTGTTTATTTAATAACTACCATATTATAAAGTACATATGCTATCTATAAGCTACAGAAGTCTTAAAAACCACACAACCACACACTAATTTAGCATATAAAACTTTGATTTTTTTAAGAGTGATTTCACAGAACATGTGTAATAACGAAACCACATGCTTTTCCAATTTGCCAGTTATTGTTGTTGTTATTTGTTGTTTTCAAACTTTGAAAGTTGTATTTGATACTGAGAGAAAAAGTAGGTTTTGGTGACAAGAGAAAACTGGTGACTTTTTTTTGTGCCTTTTTGTTTTCTTATTATGGAAAACTAACAGGAGATACATCTAAGTAAACAATGTAGATGTTACCACATGTAAAGTCAATTTCTTGCTTGGTGTAAGGAATGACCAGTTTGTTTTAAGCACAAGCAGATGTTTCTATCTGACCATCTGGCCTTTATTTATCCAAAATCCTATGCTCCCTCATATACGCATGGAGGAGAAAGGTTGTAATGATGATTTTTTTGTGTTGGTTGTGGTAATAAGTCATAATTGCGCTATTTCTTGGTAGTGATAAAAAGGAAGCGTGAAAATAAAACCTTGCAAGTAAAGAAAAGATTTTTTAAGTGAGGTATGAGAAAATGATTTCTCCATTCAGCAAATCAGCACATTTGACAGTTCTGATCTGAAATGTCATGAGCTCATCTCATCTCTATTCTGCACAGAACCTATCATTGAATGCCTATGTGCAGCTGACCTGTAGGGAGAGCATGACTGAGTCTTCAGTTATACATAAGCCTTGTATACACTATCTACAAAGGGGTATGTTTTATTCCTCTGTGACCGGTTTTCATCACCTCTATAATATTTTAATCTATTCAGCCAACATTCTTTTTATCTTGATTAAGCTTGACAAATTGGAAATACGAGGGCTGAGAAAGAAAAATTCAAGTAAACACAAACCTGCTTGATTTGGCTTAAAAACTCCGGGATACTTCCTTGTACTTAAATTTTCATTGACTCTGCAAAGCTATTAATAGTTGCAAATTGAGCTTAAATTCTGTTAAAAAGTGGTGTTAATATCAACAGGTCCTTACAATTATTTTTATGAAATTCAAAAGTTTCAAGAACTGACACCTTTCCTCACTCTTTACACTGCAGACTAAGCAAATGAAGGTCTGTTTTTTTAATCATAACACCAATGAGTAGGCCTGAATACTGCCTACAGAGACCAGCTTCAAGCCTTCCAAAAATACCTTTTCAGATTTGAATCACATGCAAATCCATTGATAACTGGAGTTAATATAATATAGCCTAAATTTTCTGTTGTGAGATCCAAATATTTCTGCCTCTCCTTCACAAGCTGAAATAAAATGAGCTTTGTGCTGGAGACACCTTTGTGTCAGCAAGTGTCAGTGGAGCAAAGCTACAGATTCTCCTGTAGCCCACGGATTGAAGTTAGCCAAGTAGGTACTTTCACTGCAATTACAAATGTCTTCCCTTATAGATATGTTACATAAAAAAAGGTTGGTCTATTTTTCTTTTAATATTAGTTTGCATTAGAAATTGCTCTTGCCTACTGGAAACCCTTTTGTTCTCATGCGAATGTTAAAATTTCCACCTTTCTGAAAGATGAAGATCAGCAACCTATCATACAAATTYCTGTAGCAAGCAAACACTTGAAAGTCTTGTTTTCTACATTTACTGCAACACATTAGGCTTTCACTACTTCCACGAGTTGCACTGCATACTTTGTGCTTAATTTTCTTTAACTCATGGTGAGACACAAAATATTAACACTGTCAGCAGGAAGACTCAGACTGAAAGTGAAGTTGGTTGCTACAGTAAGGAAGCCAATTTGTGTTCTCCATTATACCATTGCGAATCAAAACTAACTATATTGACTTCAGTGGGGAAAGGAGTTGACAGACTTATTGCTACTTCTACAAAATGAACTATGCACCTCTAATGACACAACAGCACAGTTAATTGTTTAACTCTGGCTGAGAGGATGATGGCTGAGAACACTAATGGTGACTTCCAAGGTTAGAGCTACAGATGAATTTTATGCAGACTTTAAATGGGTGAATCTAGTTAATTTAAATGGCTAAAAACATCTGTTCTGATGTTTTGGGGGTTTTTTTGTAATCTCAAATGTTGCCTGTCTTAAATAGGACTTAATCAATAAGAAGTTAGTTTAGGATCATTGTTTGGCACAAGCCCCTAACTCTTCTTCCCATCTACACATTCTTGTTTGGACAGAAAGAGATTAATCTCTTAATTAAGCTAGGCTTTTATTTATCTGTCATCACTGTTGTATTTGAGTGCAACATAGGCATTAGAGAAGACTTCTCTGAGGTGTGGAAGCAGGATTTTAGAGATCAGAAGGGCTGAAACACAAACAAATTAAAGTCAGAAGTATCTTTTTCAAAGGCCCAGTATCAGGCACCAGCTATCTGATTCTTTCAGAGTACTTGGGCTTTTTGGCTAGCTCTTCATCTGCCCAACCATGATACCCATTTAATTCTGCTGAAATCAGGGGTTTCAAGTCATACATGGAATGAAATACATACTCTTCAATCAAGTACCCAAGGAAAAGACAATACATTATTAGCTTTGAAAACACTGGTCTGGGTTACCTGCCTGCTGCCACCCAAGAACTCTGTGGCACAGCAGGCTGTAGAGCAAAGGGTTTCACAACAACACAGTTTCTCAGGGTTATGTTTACCTAAACTAGACAGGAGGTTAAATTTGGTAGTTTCATTCCCCATCTCTTCTGTATACACCTTCCATTTTCTGCAGCATATGAGAAAAGAGATCCTGGACAAAAGCAGTTTATATATAAATTAAAATATATTAACATAAACTTTCATCTGAATCAGGCAGTGGTTCTATGAGAAAAATAGTGTATGGTTACGGAAACAAAGACTGTATCATAACGCTGTATCATGTTGGTATGGGCAGCATTAATTACATAATTTCCTAACATACTGAGTCATATAACCTATATCAATATCTATACATACATATCTTATGGTTTATCATGAACTGGGGACTCATACAGTCACTAACCAGACCTTCACACTTGAATTAGCAGACTAGAAATATCACCTGCTCTGCTTCAGAAGAGGAGGAGACATATTGTTTTCCACTGGATTTCACTAATATTTGGTGACATTTTTTTCACATCTTAGCTTCTCATCTGATGTGATTTTCATCCTTACTTGTTCTTAATTCCTCAGCTCTAGTAGTTGTAAGGTAGTTTAGTTCTCCTTCAGTGAGGCATGACTACTCCAAATTACTTTGCTTTCTCTTCACATTAATATTATCAACATTGACACCTGAGTGTTAGATCTCTACCAATAATAGTCACCCTGAAGGTGAAACTGCAACTATAAAAGCAATGTAAAAGAGCACTGGGACTTATCATTGACAATGCACGCTCAGTAAAGTATCTTTTAAAAGTTATTTCCCTTCTTTTCTGCCAGCACATGAGATCCCAGTCCAGAAGTACCTCTTCAGCAAGACACTAGCTACCCATACCTCCCAGAGAGGATCTGTTCCTTGAGAACCACAGCTCTGTGTCCCCATGCAACAGGGGTTTTGTAACTAGTGTCTGAGACAAAACACACTAAGGTCAATGGAAAAATTCAGAGTGACTTCAGATGTCTTCTGACCAAACCTTCACAGAACGTGAACAGAATAAAAAACCATCAAATGTCTATGCTGTTATATAACCATTTTTTCTTCTTAAATCTGCTTATTCCCTGATCACCTTTAAGGTGATGTACCATTAGTTATGATTGGGTTTTTACTGGCCTTCACTTGCCAGTAGTGACCAAGCACAGAACTAAATCAATCTTTGTCAGGCCTGTAATTGAGCACTTCCCTAATTTATGAGACAGCTTTTCCATTAACAAGAAAATCTTGAGAATTAAATAAAAACAGACCTTCACAAGTGCTGCTGCATTGGTGAATAAAATAAAAACATTGATAAATGTACGCCCCTTTTCCCAGGCTGACTTTGAAAAATTCTGTGTCACAGACCCAGGTCATATTCTGACAACAATTAGGAACACTAAAATAAATAGTTGGCAGTTCTTTGTTATGACAGGCTATGCAAAGTTGTTTTTTTTTTGCCAACTAATACAGTAGTCTGTGACTATGAATTATGTTATCACAGTGTGTCTGTTAGTTCTTATGTATCTGTACTATTATGCCCTTTTCAGAGCATGATAACTTCTTTGTTTTAAATCTGATTCAGCTGAGACTTGATGAAATTTTACACAGAGGGATGGAAATATTTCCTTACGTTTTGCTGGAATTGTTTCCATTATTAAACTAAACCACTTACTCAAAACTCAACCTGAACATTTTTCCTTTGGTCTTTCCAATGAAGCTTTGAATATATCATCAATTAAGACACTTAAACTAGACCAGATAAATCACTAAAAAATGCAGGAGCCATGACAGGGAGATGGATTGATTACCTAATAGGTATTTTCTACATCTAAGGTCTGCATCCTTGAAACTTACATTCATGTGAATAGCGCATTGATGTCAATTGTACTGTTTTTGTCAAGCTTGAATCAAGCCTTATATTTTCTGATTTTGTGAAGTTAAAAAATAATATTTAGTTGTTTCATTGATTTTTCTACAGTTCTTCTCTTCCACTTTCTGGATGTGTTTGGATTTGGAAAAGAAAAGTAATCTTATTACAGAACTTGCTGACACAACATTTTCAACATCTCTTTGAAGTGAAAATTATGTTTAGAAGGTGCTTACTTTAAAGAAATCCAAATACTGACTCTTTGAGATTTATTATTCTTAATAATGCTGCATACTTTTTAATTTTTTTCATTTATGCAAATACACACACATGTACTATCTAGAATGCTGGCAGCTTATAAACTTCTGTGGACTATGTGAAGGTTTTGGATAAATCAACATTAAGGCTAACACAGTCTCTCAATCAAATTGAACTTAGTTTTTTGAAGCACCATAGGAATGGAGAAAAAAGACTATATCATACATGTTGTAGAAGCCAGAAAAATAGGAAATAGGAGTTTAGTGTCTAATTTTTTTTGTCCCACTGATAACAGATTTAAAATTTGAAGTGTTTAAACCCTTACCATTACAGACATTAAGTATGTTTTTTTTCTGTTTTTAACAGTTCGATAGTTAAAAAATATGGCAAACATTTGATATAGGTATATGTACATAACTGCAAGCACAATAGAACATGAATGTATGCTGGTGGAGCAGGGAAAAGGGATAGAAAAAATCTCTAAATAAAGTTCTTAATCCAAAATACAGATGGAAATAGAGGAGTTAATATCGGCATTTGGTGTTCCAGAGAGAGCACTATAGCATTCTCATGGATATCTGTCCATTTGAAGTATTGTTTACATACACAGGAAAAAACCTAAACAACTCAGATTGGCAGTTGCACATAAGTAGCATCAAGCTGTCTAAAGTTAAGCCTGAAACATAAGTTCTAGCTTGTAAAATTTTGAAGTACTGGAAGGAAAATCAAAATTGGAATTGGAAATATAAAGCAGGACTGTTAGAGAGGAAAAAAATTCCAGAACACACATATTCAGTGGAAGTGAAAAACTTTGGAAGAAGTAATCCTCACAATGCAGGGACAGAAATGAATCTTATAAGCCTCATACTGCTGGAAAATTGTGAATTTGGTCTGTGTTGTCTATGTAAGGTACTTCATTAGGAGGCATCCCAATGCTCCCATTCTCTCTGCAGCTGAGAATTGCCCTCCCTTTCAGGTGAAAGAGAGGGACAGCTGGGATCAGCAGCTCTTCTTCCTATATTTTGAGTCCTTTGCCCTCACTAGAGGAAAAACAAACGCAGGAGACCTAACTTTCACACCTTCTGGCTGTGGCTCAGTGTTGGAGTCTTACTCCTTTGGTCCCCAGACCCCATGCAGTCAGCTGCACTCCCATGCCTACTGCTGTTGCTCTTAGTTCTCTAGGGGGAAAGTGAGGGAAACAGAGCCAGAAGGGAAAGAAGGATAACAAATGGAAAGTGGTCCAAAATCTCTTCATGCAAAACCAATCTCTCCTTTAACAGTGGCCTGTGAACAAAACTTTTAAACTGCCACTCTTTAGACACTGTAGATTCAGCTTTTTTAACATCAGTTGCACATGCCTGTATTATATCAAGACTTTACTTTTAGTGTCCCCAGCCTATTA
>JAYKAV010002803.1:226721-254642 GCA_035582835.1 Phoebastria nigripes
GAAAAGTAACAGGAATGCCCTAGACAGGATCCCAAATATTGGGTATCACAGTGTTGGATTAATGATCTAACCTATACCAGACCATGCTTCACTTGCATGTCTCAAGCCTGGTGATTCTTTTGTACCACAATTGAAATAACTTATTTTTGTGTCTTCTGAGCAGCAAGTTTACATGGACAGCAACTGTCACGCCAGCTGACTCTGCTACAAAGGTACATATTAATTTGTCTCCCACATGAGAAAAATAGAAGCTATTTAATACATTGTTTTGTGATTAGAGTCATACAGGACTATTTGCAGAAATTCAGCAGCTGTTACTTTCTGTTCCTTTTACAGCACATTTATGTAATGAAAAAGTGTTGTTGTATCACTTAATAGATGATCCTCATTTATGTTGTAGTTCTTGATTGGTTTAGAAATTAACATAAAGGCAGAAACGGCTACAAAAAAAAATTAAAATGAAGCAACAGGCACATATTAAAGCAATACAAATTTTGATCTACAGATCTCTTCCTTTGGAAGAAAAGAGTTAAGAAATAACAGCAACACTGCTTTTTGGATTTTCTTACCTCTCATTCCTTCAAGATGCTAGAGTTTGCCAAGAATATCAACACAAATCTGGCAAACATTCAGTGGTCTGCTTCAGACTAATGTCATATGTATTCCTCAACCTTGTTATCTCCCAACAACACTGAAATATCTGGAGCAGGAGCTCTACAGAAAGAGAAAAACTTTAAGTTGTATTATGTTTTACCATGATGTTTTCCTCACTCAGTGGAGTAAGGAAAAAAGCTCCTCTGAGGTCTTCTTTGCAGCTTCCAAACATCTTTCTTTAGAAATCCCAACCTATGCTTCATCTGTTTTCACAGATGTCCTTAGACAGATTGAAACTTATTTCACTTAACTTCAGCTAAAAATGAGTCATTGAACAGAATTTAGGCATCTAAGCTACTTCTGCAGTCAATGGAGAAAGATGAACATCTTTGGAAGGTGCTTAATCTCATGCTACAATAGGGACCACGAATGTCTTTTGGAAGTGCTTAGATGGATGGAATTCAGATGACCAGCTGAAAGTAGAAATACAATCTTTAAATGGTTAAAATTGAACTAAATACATCTCTCCCACAGTCATGAAAGTGTCTGAGGGAGAGGGAATGAAACTAAAGAATTGTTAAATCCTCAAAAGATTTTAAATCTTTTCTAAACACTGGAACTTTTTTGGAAGTTCAGATATGATGGGTAGACTGTCTGGGTGGGTGAGGAATTGGTTGGATGGTCRCATCCAGTTGGAGCGGTCAATGGCTCAATGTCCAGATGGAGGTTGGTGATGAGTGGCGTCCTGCAGGGGTCCATATTGGGACCGGTACTGTTTAATATCTTCATCAGTGACATAGACRGTGGGATCGAGTGYACCCTCAGCAAKTTTGCAGATGACACCAAGCTGAGTGGTGAGGTTGACACGCCTGAGAGACGGGATGCCATCCAGAGGGACCTGGACAAGCTGGAGAATTGGGCCCATGTGAACCTCATGAGGTTCAACAAGGCCAAATGCAAGGTCCTGCACGTGGGTCAGGGCAACCCCCAGTATCCATACAGGCTGGGGGATGAAGGGATTGAGAGCAGCCCTGCCGAGAAGGACTTGGGGGTACTGGTGGATGAAAAGCTGGACATGAGCCGATAACGTGCGTTCGCAGCCCARAAAGCCGACCATATCCTGGGCTGCATCACAAGAAGCATGGCCAGCAGGTCGAGGGAGGTGATTCTGCCCCTCTGCTCTGCTCTGGTGAGACCCCACCTGGAGTACTGTGTCCAGCTCTGGGGCCCTCAGCATAAGACATGGACCTGTTGGAGCAGGTCCAGAGGAGGGCCACGAAAATGATCAGGGGGATGGAATGCCTCTCCTATGAAGAAAGGCTGAGAGAGTTGGGGTTGTTCAGCCTGGAGATGAGACCTTCTTGAGGCCTATCAGTACTTAAAGGGGGCTTATAAGAAAGATGGGGACAAACTTTTTAGCAGGGCCTGTTGCAACAGGACAGGGGGTAGTGGTTTTAAACTAAAAGAGGGTAGATTTAGACTAGATATAAGGGAGAAATTTTTTACGCTGAGGGTGGTGAAACACTGGAACACATTGCCCAGAGAGGTGGTACATGCCCCATCCCTGGAAACATTCCAGGTCAGGCTGGTTGGGGCTCTGAGCAACCTGATCTAGTTGAAGATGTCCCTGCCCATGGCAGGGGGGTTGGACTAGATGACCTTTAAAGGTCCCTTCCAACCCAAACTATTCTATGATTCTATGATATTTAAATGGCTTGTCTCTATCTCTTATAGTTACATATATCTAGACATCTAATAAAAATTCCTAAGGAATTTCTTTAAAAAATATTCCTCACCCACAAATCAGCTATTTTTCAGGTAGTGACTGATTTTATGGAAATTTAATGCTCAAGGAAAGTATATATTGGACAGCACTAGAGCCTGAAGTCTTTTATTTATTTAAAGAAAAACAACAGTGTGGTTAATGGCAAGTCAGTTATCCCATATCATCCCCCTATTGTGCGTTGTTTTATGGTAGGTTTTCAATCTTTTATAGTGTGGAACATATTTTAATAGATTATTTAGAGTCTGACTTACGTCTCCCCAATAGCAGTCACATAGACCACTTCCCTTCTTTTTGACTGCCTGACAGTTCTCTGGTAACTAGACTAATCTCTTCCAATGAAAATTTATGTTAGGAAAGTATGTAGGTCAAAATTTTCAAAAGTGAATATTGGCTTGGAATACCCACCTTGATACACAGAAGTGGCCTTCCTTTTTAGAGGTGAGGTAACCATCCTCTGTAAATCATCAAATTTCTTACAGATTATAATGTACACATAAGATATCTCCAGACCTCTTTATAAATTCTTTTTCAGTTTCAGAATTGAAACAAAACTGCAAATTTTAACAAATTTTCACTTCAATTTCAACCTTTAAAGGACTGCATTTGGTTCTCAAAAACCATATTGCAATGCAACAGTGAACATGACTATAGTATTATTTAAAGCAATTTCTCATTGAAAAAACGTCTCTAATTTCAGCATGCCCAACCCTTTCAGTGTGGAGGTATGAGTGTCAGACACGTTGTGGCCAAGTTGTTCCCATTAACTGCACCAGTTAGAATTCAATAAAAAGAACACAAGGAGGTTCCAAACAAAATCCAAATTTTCAAAGTTGGACTCCTAAAATACAGTTCCAGGGTCTGTGTAGATGCACATGGAGTACATAAAGTATCCTGGATACTGAGTCTACTCCATAGTCCCAAAAATCAGTCTGATTTTCCTTGGGTGCCAAATAGTGAGATACATTAATTCAGACACTTAACCTTGAATTTCATTGCTCTCCTTAATAGTAGCATTTCCTAACATTATTGAAATGCAGCTTTCTGTCTGTGACTATGAATTAATTGCCTACTTTTCTTGTTTTCTGATGTGAGGATAGTATGGATACCAACTATGCATTCTCAGGATATCTACTTCAATTAGCATTTGAAAATTATTTCAAAGAAATCTAAAGTTTCAGTCAAAAGTCAGTTATTTACTCTTGTTTTCTGTGATCACTTTGTTCCTTTTTAAAATGTAAATTTATTCTTACACAGTTAAAAAAATGGGTTTTATTTTGTTTTTCATCACCAGTTGAAATAGAAAATAAAAGTGCTAAACTTACTAGTAGCAAGCCAAATTGTAGCCATACACATACAATGTACATTACATGCATAATTTTATACATATATATATATGCCTTCTGCTTTTTTTTTTTTTTTTTGGCATATACTTAACACAGTATAGGGTCTTGCTAACACAAACAAAACAAATGCAGAAGACATTGGCCTTATGAAGTACCCTGCTGTGTTATTCTATTGATGATTCATTTATTTTTGTTTGGTTTCTTTAATGACTGTTAGTACAAAGAGGCTATGGCCTTTTAAAGTTGTTCCATACATTTCATTGCCTTTTAGTTGAACATTTCTTCCCACTTTTTTATAATAATAAATAAGTTCATTTAACAGCAACTCAAACAAAAAAAAAAATCTTTTTTTTCTGCCTTTTAAACTTCAGCTGCATGTCTGCTTTGGATGCCTTTACCTGCCATATGAACAGTATTAAGAAAAAGTACGTATCAGTGTTGCAGAAAGGAAAGTTCAATTTTAGGCCTTTTTTCTCATGCCAAAGCACAGGTGCTTCAGATACACCTAATTATAGCAGTAATTAAAGTTATTACCTTACCTGTTTATTCAAGGGCACAAGGACTTCTAATGGGAACAAATCAAGATATAAAGACTTGCTGTCAGTTAGGCTTGAAGGCTTGAGGAGATAATGAAGGAGGTTTGGAGTCAGGTTTCAGTTCTGTACAATAACAAAAATAGTAATTCAGCACCTCTTACTTTTCCTGGCACCGTCCCAACAGTTCAGGAGAAGAAAGACAAGAAGATTACCTGGGTAACATGATCTTAAGGGTACCAGAGAATAATGGTGTTCTCCTGTAGCCACATCTATGGCAGAACCTGCTGCCAACAGAAGACGGGACCACTACAAATATAAGCCCGTCAACCTGAGAACAAATCTGTTCAGCTTCTTGTCACAGATCCTGTCAATATAGTGCAGGCTGCAGAAGGGCAGGTGAAATGTGAGTCTGCTGTGGGCAGTGGCACTCGTGAGTCCTTGTCTTAGTAAAATGGCATGACATGACTAGTGCTACTTTCAAAGATGTAATTTAGGACTGACAGTACATTGAAAATATCCTTCTGCTACATGTTTTCTTAGACAGTGTGCCTCCATTAAAGTAAGGAAAGAGGAACTATGGCAACTATAGGGCAAGATAAGCAATTTACTGAGCTTCTATACTTGTTCTAACATTAGTTCTATCATTTTCAACCTAGCAGGTTCAAAAAAGGTATGTCATACTGACTGGGAAAATTCCTATTGGATTGCTTATTGGCTTTAATATAATGGTGTACGTGCACATAACTCAGGATAGACAACTACAGAGTTTGTTTGTATATTACCAGCCAACTGAAAATATCAAATGTCCATTGCTTAATGAATTAGATTAGTCGCACATTTTAAATATTCTGTTCTTGTTGTCTGATTTCATTATGTATATTTTACAGCAAATTATTAGGAATGTTGTTTGTTAAGTTGGAAGATAGTATATTTCAGTTATAGCCATTATATTTTGTTTCTTTGGGGCTGGTACTTCCAAATATTAATGAAAACACAGAGCCTTTTCTAAAAAGTAACTGCGTGTAACAGGGAAAATTAAATGTCAGAAAGGAAATACTTGTATTTTCCTTTTTGATCTGATAGGTGCAGGTCTGCAAAGAGAGGAAAACATTAAATTGGGATAACAGTCTCTCTTTTACTGCATGTGTCCCACAAATAAAGAAATGGGGTTTATATGCTAGCGTGGTGGGAATTTACAGCAGCAGGTGCGTGATACCTGGTTAGAATCTGTTCACACCAAAGTGAAACACCAGCATGCCGTTGATTAGAGCCAGGACTAAAACATGGGATTTCTTTACTTTTACAATAAGTCTGATTTTTTTTTTTCCCAAGAAAAATTGGGGAATATGTCATAGTTTTATACCTAGGTGCTTCACAAGCTACACATTTATAACGTAGTTGAGGGGGATTGGTCTCACTGGCCTAGCCATCCCACAGTGCTAAGTTCCTATAACTTCCATTCCTATGCTTATTTTCCCAGCTGGTGATGTCCCTTAAGAAGCCATCAGGAAACAAATGGGGTCTGGATGTTAATTTAAAGCCAGGACCTTGCAAACAGATCCATTCACACATGTCCCATTGATTTCATTAACTTTGCAAGATGCAGAATTCAGGCCCAAAGGGTTATGTTAATTCTGTATAGGGACTTTGAGGAAGCTCTCCAAGATGAGGGGAGGTGTGAAATAGGTTTCTTCCTTCAGTGTGCTAAAGCTCTTCTGATCTTGTCTGGGTCAAACTAAAGAAGATTAGAACCTCAGGGAAAATTTTAGGAAAGCGTTTTATTTACAGATAATTCTCCTTGTCTTTTATTTATTTTCTCTTTTCCTGCCACTCTGCTCTTTTGTTAAAAGAAACATCAGCAAAACCACAGACTCTTTTGTAGTTTCCTACTGATTACTCCCTACCCAATGTCCTAATCCTCTATTTATTACATCACAAGTGGTTATTATAGAAATTACTGAGGTTATAAACAAGGTTATGATTTTAGTGGTGGAACAAGCAGTAGAAAAAAATGGGCATTAGGTAAATACATAACCCTTGTGGGATTTATAATTTGTTCATGAACTGGTAATTTCTCCTTTTAAAGTCAAGGGGTTTCATATAAATACAGTGAAACTTGCAACGTTGACTCCAGGACAAACACTATTCCAAAGTCTTCCCATTGAATCACTGGTTTTGATTCCAATTTCCATAGCAATAGAGACCTAGCTCTTCTGAAGTGGCAAAGAAATATTAGTGGACTTTTCACATTATTCAAAATTCAAAGACTTCTCACTGTGAGGTGAGGTAGCAAAGAGTTATTAAGGGAAGCCCTGAAACTTGGCAAACATATAAAGAGCTAAATACAAGCTTCCTACTTTAACTACTTAGTTGATCTAGCCTAAGGCCTAAAATACAGATGCTCAAACGCAAGAGTAGAGATCACTCCATTTACTGTCAACAGGAGGCCACTTCTTCAGGAAGTGTCTGTAGCCAGGCACAAGTAAGCACAAGGCACAAAACAGCAGATCCCACATCACATCTGTGATAGACATAAGCATTACACAGTTTTGTCCCCTTGTGATGCTCTAACTTAGAAGTCCTGCATTCTGCCTCCTGCTCCCTCAGTCATGTGTGTGCACATGTATAATATTTTGCATTAGACTGTTTTTTGTCTAAAAAAAAAAAAAATTAACAAGGAGTAGGAAGTTTCAAACTCTGTTAGAGTAAGGATGGGCTAAAATTCAGGACTGCTACTTTTTGGACAAGTACCCTTGTTTGTGTAATTTAAAACATTCCCTAAGCTGAAGAATGAACTTCACAATGTCTCAGTCCCTTTTGGGATCTCCTGCAGGTGTCCAGCAACTTCAGCTGAGCTTCCTTGGTGTACATTGCACCACAATGTCAGCACAGAGAGAGATGCAGGCTGAGCAAAGGCACAGCTAGAGAGTTTTAGATTCTTCTGGAGTCAGAAGAAGTAGTCTTTCCATGACATTTGCCTTCTTACTATGACTAATTTAGATTATAATTTCTTCCAGGCAGGGATCTATCACTGTTTATTTTAGAGTGAGATCTTCCACATACCATAAGGCTCTAACATTCTCAAAGTAGGAGTAGAAAACAGAATATATATGACATTTCAGGGAGAATTGCTTCTAAATACCTTACCTTTCTGTTGCTAGTTACTGAGTCAAAAATCTCCCTCTGAAGGCAGTAAGAGGGAGACACGCTTGCATGAGTAATGACCAAACCTGGACTGTCTACTAGAGCCATGTATAGCTCATCTTTTTTTTTTTTTTTTAAGGAGGTTCTTCTTTCCCTCTCTCTTAAATATATTTGGTTCACTATATTTTTCCTTTTTGCGTCACTATATTATTCATTTTGTATATGTACAACAAACGTCAGTATACTCCTAGTAACTCAATCATCTGACAGCATTTAAAAAATCCTTTGCATTGCACACTATCAGTCTTGTGACAAAGAACATAGCACTGTCATTATTGATAAAGTTAGCAAAAATAAATACATATGCTCTCTAATTTTTTTCATTTTGCTTTAAGTTCTCTTTCCAAGGTGATTGTGTGTGTTCAATAACAGTCTTCTCAGACAAACTTGCCTTCATTTGTTTATTAGAGTGAATGAATGCGATTCTTTCTAGAGAAAATCCCTCTTTGTTAAAATACTGAATTATTGGCACCATATACCTCCTTGATGACACCTATTCCCACTTAAGTGTCACAAAAAGAGAGTGGAGGATAGTAAGACATGAAGTCCAGGAGCACTCATAGCAGACATCATGACAAATTATGTAACACCAAGCACCTGGGAAATCCATGATGATTGTTTGGCATGTCAAAATATCTGCAGACTCTAACAGGAAAGTGCTGCCTCTTTCTCACTTTGTTTTTTAAATATTCCATGCACTCTTTGAAGGCAGTCCCATGAAAGCAGACAACAAACCGAACTTCAAAGAAATAATAGATTCTGACATAGTGCRTGATTTTTTTCACTTTCCTTTCATTTTCACTCTCCAGTTTTATAC
Source organism: Phoebastria nigripes (assembly GCA_035582835.1). Taxonomy (NCBI): domain Eukaryota; kingdom Metazoa; phylum Chordata; class Aves; order Procellariiformes; family Diomedeidae; genus Phoebastria; species Phoebastria nigripes. The sequence goes on from JAYKAV010002803.1 coordinate 235,002, forward strand.
TTTCCTGGAGCAAGAGGCAATCAGCTGCCAAAAGGGCACAACTTGAACTGGTCAATGACTGGGTCTCTGATTCCCTTTCATGCTACAGAACTGAAAGCAATAGATATTATATTCTTTTTCACTTTAAAAGTGCTCTTCATTTGTGCATGCAAAAGTACAAGGGGCAAATAGAGAGTGCCTTTCCCACATGCTTCTCTTGTTAGCCTGCCCATAGGTGAGAGACCATTTTCGTTACCATCATGATCTAGAATCCTTTTTTTTCCTTAGTGACCCTAATTTTCTTTTTCTAATCAACAAACAAGAATATGCTGACCACAAGAAATAGTGCATTTAAAATAAACATAAGGAAAATGGGCAGTCAGATCATTGCTGGCCATCCCCAGAAGTGTCACAGTTGTTCATACATGGACTAAACCTTGTGAGGTGCTAAACACTGTACCTCTATTGGCCTCACATTGCAAAGACAGCCTTCTAGGAAACGTGGACCGTTATATCATGTTCTTCTACTGCAGTAGATCAGAGATTAAAGATCAATATGAGCAGCTTTGATGCTTCAAAGTCATTTGCCTAAACACATACTATAGATACAGGACAAGAATGGAGTTTGTCATATACACCTCTCTCCTGGAGAGAAGCTTAAAGTGCCCTCTTACACAGTGCAATTTACCCTGAGTGCAGATTGCATTACAAAAGGGTGAATGGCCTCTACAAGGCAGCTATTCCCACTCCTTTGCAGATGCATGGGGAGTGAGTAATGTCTGACTATGACCCTTGCCCCGACATACTGACCAGCACAGCCTGGCTGGTGCAGAGAGAAGAAATCATCTGTACCAGGTAAAAGGCTAATGCAGTTTATTTTCTTCCTGGAGCAAGGGGTAATCAGGGACTATATTGTGACTCTCCAAGTCAGGGTTCAGTCCCTGATCTCCAGAGACAGGCAGAGAACAACTGCTAGGGATAATTCAGCAGTATGCCCCATGAAAACAAGATGTTAAATACAGAACGGAAAGTTACATTTTAAGGACCAGAAATACTACCAAAAAATGTGCAGAACACAYGTGCTAAATGGTGCAGCCTATTTTCTTTTGGGTGACTTTTCCCCCTTTGTAACTACAGCATGCTCTGCCTTGCCTATGTTCCTGCATTGTCCCAGATTATTATCACAGACACTCTGATCATTTCTACAAGTGCATTGATTGTAACTCTCAGTAATTATTTTTCTAATTAAATTTTCCACATTTTTCCACAAAAATCAAAAGATAAGCACAGGTTTAACCATTTAAAATACATTTCATCTCATTCCTAATAAGATATAGAGTTCTTATACAGGAGATACTTACCCAACATAACCTTCAGTTAGAGCCAAAGGCTTTGTTAATATGGCTCTATCTGTTTATGAATAATTACAAGATTGGAGTTCAGATGTTCTTTAAAATTTTAAATAGTATACTTTTCCAGGTTTTTATCTCACTAAAAAATATTTTCATTTATGCTGCTAATTTATTTCAAATTGTTGCTAATGTTGATTTTCAGCCATCAGTATGTACGAACTAATTAACTGTTTTTTTTTTTTCCCATGTTGTGGGACCAAGAATGGTCACTGAAAGTGTTGCTGGAGTGACATCTTGGACAAAAGGTACAAATCTCAATATATAGATTTGACGATATCCTCCTGCAAATGTTCCTGAATGCAAATTATTATTCACTAAACTTGTTCTAGTGCATTTAATGAGACTGCTTGGAGGAGTGTAGATTACTTGTATGATAAACATATTGCAAGATCTGGCCAATATACATGAGGCAATATTATATCAAACAGTGAAGATTCTATGTGAGATAGACATATCTCTGTTCCCCTCAGGGTAATGATCATTCAAGGGTGTGCCTAATGCATCCCAGTACTTCTATTTTTTGCACTCTGAAAAAGTATAGGGAGATTTAGTAAGCGTGCAGTACCAGGCTTGCTTTTACTGTTGTTGATTAGGGATCAGGCAGACAGTTTCCTTCTCTGAAATCACTTTATTGCAGTTTTCAAACAGACACTTTGCACTTTGTGTGAACACCAACCATAATTTCTGTCACGATTCGTTAAGATCCAACAAACCCTCCTAAGGCTACTGACGAAACTTCAGCAGTTAATATTCAAAACATGAAAATCTAGGCTTGGATTCTAATTTGCTACTGATGCAATATTAAAGCAATATATGTATAAAATATTAATGCTGTATTTGTTCTGAATTTATTTTATTTAATTTTTTACACACAGATAAAACCCTTGCGGCCTTAAAACAACATGTCTCATTTTCAAGGATGTCCTGAGGGGCAAACAGACAAGGAATATACACACAGCTTGGTAACCTGAACAATAGTGTGGCAGAGGAACTGTGCTGAAAGATATACTCTTTCATGAACAGTAAGGGGTTTGCTGATAAAAATAAAAATGTCGTCTTATCTGTTTGACCAGTTGATAGGATATAATTTCTAATACTACACCCTTGAACCCATCCATAGAAGAAGCAGCCTGGAGAAAACTTGGAGATAAGGTCCTTCACTTATTCCACCAGTATCAAGAAAAACTCAGATTTCCTTTTCTGACAGAGCCTTCCTTTTCAATAATCAGATTAAGTCATGCATAAAAAATTTTGTGCATGCTAATTGTTCTGATCAGGAAAGAAATTTTGTGGTAATTCTGGCTTCATCTGTAATGCTGTCAGAGTCTGAAGCTTTAAAACTAAAAAACCTCAAGTCTTATACTCAGAATTAGATTAATTAACAGTGTATTTATACAGTTCAGAAAATGCTAAATTCTTGTAAATGTCACTTTTTAATTTTCTCCTCGCAAATACGAAAACAGGATATGTTGTGCCATATTTGATTTTTGGACACTGCCTGCTCAACATTCATCATACCCAGTCCCACTAAACTCTGACATATATTTAGAGATTTGGAAAGAAATAAAAAGAAACTTTTTGTCTGTGTCTCTATGTCCAGTGTTCAGCTATACTCAGTAGCTGCAATCAGTACAGTTTCCAACTATCAGTGCAGTGAGGTCCTGGAACAGTAGTGGTGACAAAAATAATGAACTGCATTTTAAATAGAGTTTAATAAGCTTATGAAAAAAAATTATATGATGTGGCTTCCTGGAATACCAGAGGCCTGAAATTAATGATCTCAGTGATCCCTCCCAGACCCGTGTTCCTAAATTTGAAAGGTTTTTTGCGTTTAATATTTGAGCTGCTAAGCTGCATAAAAATCCTCATACTACTTYATTTTCTTAAATTCTTTCTTTTCTTCAGTCTGGGGACTACATTCTCATTTGTAGACACACCACTATAATGCGGGTTATATAATGATACAGTTATAAAAGGCACTTTATAATGCATGAAACAAGGGCTCTAATCTGCTCATATTCCAAACTAAACACGATAAAAAACACCTGGCAAACTACTTGGGGTACAAGGACTCAAATTCTGCACAAAATTTTCAAAGTGACAGAGTAACAAAAAATCAGATGTATTTAAGATATCGTTCATCATTTTGCAAATCAATTCAGGAATTATCTTATGAATTGTTACCTGTCTGTCAGTTCCTGAGGTATCCAAGATATAACATTAACATTGTGAATGTTCTAAGCAAATTTTGTTCCATTTGCAGTGCAAATAAGTGGATGGTTTATTTGAAGTTCTTTAGGATATGGAGGAGCCTTGAGCTTTCTACCCTCAGGATATTAATAGTAACAGTATTCCTTATTCATTGCACCTGAAGGTTACTCTCAGCTTCTCCTATATTTGCACCCTTTTTTTGGAGAGAGAGATAGCAGCCAATGGAAACACTTATGTAAGTGGCAGATTTCATGTCCTACTTTGCCTCAAAGCTGCCTTCATGGAGAAAAATAGGGACTTTCAGAAGGACGATTGTCTGACAGACTCTGAATATGCATCACCTACCTGGACATGCTAAATCTGAGTCATAAGCAAGGGAAGAAGAAGCAAGGACATAGGTCTGGACCTAACTGGAGACCAGTCATCTCAAGATTTCTATTATAAGAAAGTAGGGAATGAACAAGGAATAAAATAAGAAGAAAGTTTAAACATCAGGATGCACAGGTTTAACATAAAAACTGTCCTATGTAAGCAGAGTTGGATCTTGCATAGGGAATAAAACAAAAAAATGAACAGTTATTTAGCCATTTGAATTAAAAGAGAACAAAAGAGAGTAATAGCATTGAACCTATATTGAAAAAAACAATCTAAATCTGTCCCACAAACTAAATTAACATCTTGCTTCAGTTTTCAATGGGTGTGTCAATGCTGACTGTGAAAAAGATGACAGGATCACTAGTGAATTAAGAAAACACAAAAGAAATTTCAAGCACCTGAAGCAGAAGCAAAGCTCTAGCAGTTTAATGAACTAAAATCGAATCAGATTGCATGACGTCATTGTAGAAATCTGAAAGAGCTACCATATGAAATGGCAAGATCTGATATTAACTCTTTGTCCTGGTTTTGGCTGGGATAAAGTTAATTTTCTTCCTAGTGCTGTGTTTTGGATTTAGTATGAAAAGAATGTTGATAACACACTGATGATTTTAGTTGTTGCTAAGTAGTCTGCTAGTCAAGGACTTTTCAGCTTCCCATGCTCTGCCAGGTGCACAAGAAGCTGGGAGAGAGCATAGCCAGGACAGCTAGCCCAACTGGCCAACAGGGTATTCCATACCATGTGACGTCATGCTCAATATATAAATAGGAGGCGTGGTCCAGGAAGTAGCGATCGCTGCTTGGGTATTGCTCAGCGGGTGGTGAGCAATTGCATTGTGCATCACTCATTTTGTATATTCTATCATTATTATTATTATCATTATTTTCCCTTCCTTTTCTGTTTTATTAAACTGTCTTTATCTCAATCCACGAATTTTACTTTTTTCCCCGATTCTCTCCCCCATCCCACTGAGGGGAGGGGGGAGTGAGTGAGCGGCTGTGTGGTGTTTGGCTGCCTGCCGGGTTAAACCACAACACTCTCTTAAATAAATCTATTAAGTCACAACTCTACCATTTTAATGCAAAATAGAAAATGTAATTTCTTAATTTGAGAAAGGCAATGAAAATGGTCAAGGCACTGTTATAGAGTCCCAGTAATTTGATTCCCATTTTATGCAAGGCATTAGAATGAAATGCAGTAAGGGAAGGAACTTAAGCAGAAAGGGTTATAACTACATAGCTCCTCACACCACTATGTGGTTGTGTATCATTGTTGTATTTGGAAGCCATAATAACTCGTTCACATGGAATTAAACTGAGTGGTTGTGGTAGGTTAACCTTGGCTGGCTGCCAGATGCCCACCCAGCTGCTCTTTCACTCCCCCTCCTCAACAGGACAGAGGGGAGAAAATAAGATGGAAAAGTTCATGGGTCAAGATAAAGACAGAAAGATCAGTTACCAATTACTGTCATGGTCAAAACACACTTGACTTGGGGAAAATTAATCTTATTTATTGGTAATTAAAAATAGAGTTGGGTGATGGGGAACAAAGACAAAACTAAAAACGCCTTCTGCATCTCACCCCCTTCTTCCCAGGCTCAACTTCACTCCTTCATTCCCAATTCTTACTTCCTCCCCCCTGCTACTCCAAGTGGTGCAGGTGGGATGGGGAATGGGGGTTGTGGCCAGTTCATAACAGTTCCTCTCTGCCAACACCTTGACATGTAAACCCAATACAATGGTTTGTGTCTATTTTAAAAAACCTATCAAGTTCTCATAGCTACTTTAACTTAGCCGTGTTGAGTAGCATACACATATTTAGTTCTATGTAATGTCATAAGTGTATACTCAAGATGTATCTTCCAGGAAAAAATAATCATTAAAAACAATGTATGTGTGATATAAATATTTTCTTCAATAACTAGTATTTCAAAGAGTTCTTAGGTTTTCTAGTTTGTTTGCTTTCTTTAATAAGAACAAAATTTCTCTGAGTTGTAGATTTGTTGATGGTAGTGGTAGTAGGGTGACAGATCAGATTCCTTGATTTTTTTTAATTCACTATTCGAGGCAAATAAAGGGTTAGGCTTTTAGTTATCTGGGGCAGGCTCATTAAACTGATTTGAAAAATGCAATAATGCTCTAAACGGACATCTGAGTTTTCTGGGAATTCAGAAATGGAAGAGTTGCTGAATTTTGTACCAGATTGATAAGACACCACTTCAGTGCTACATTTTGTCATGTTTTCATATTAGAATAGTTGTGTTCAAGTGCTGGAGTCTGAAATAATATTTGTTTAAATAATAGATAGGGTGTAGATATTGTTGCAAACTTCCCTACCTTGCCTCAGTAACATTACTTTACCGTCAGACTAGGAGGGTATCTTCTAATCATTCTAAATTAGCTACTTTTTCATGTGCTTTCTATTGATGTCTTCCACTAAGACTATAACCAATACAACCTCTTTTATATTAAGAGGAGTTAAAGTAGCAGAATGTTGCATGTTTAGTGGTCATCCTTAAAAAACCTGTATTCATCACTGAAGAGAACCTGACTAACCCGTGTTATTTTGCAGTGTCCCACATTTATAATAGTAAATATTTAAAGATAGAGAAATCAAGTCAAATTTGGTGCTGCAGTAAATATTGCTACTTTTTAAATGCCTATATTGTTGTCACTTTGTTGTTTTGTTGCTGTTTAAAAGAAAATCTTCCTGTTGCAAACATATAATTTTGCAAATATTTCTTTCCTTTGCTGTGCAGTGCCTTATTTTGTTAAGCCTTGCATGAAAGACTGTAAACTTCTGTGAAAAAGGACTTTGTCTTTCCAGATTTTTGTGAAACACATTACATACCTTAAGCATTGTACAAAGATAATAAACACTGCCATAGCTAAAAATAGGAAGATCCCAGAGAACAGTTTTAATCTTCTAAAACACCTTGCAAGAAATGAAAGATTTGTTCACCACTCAAATTTTCAAAACAAAAACAAAAACAAAAACAAAAACAACAAAAAAAAAACCAACAAAAAACTACCCTCATATTTAAAGCCAGAGGTTGCAAGTATGTTTGAATACTGAAAACAAATGTCACATTTCTTTATTAAATTGTCCTGACTGATAATAATAGTAAATAATTTTTGAGTCATCTGAGAAGAAGTCTTAGAAGTGAGTTTATAACAAACACTTGAGAACTGCTGAGGCTGCATTTTAAACACTGATAAGTACTGTACTGGATTAGTATGAGCCTTAGAAAAACGTATTCATACAGAGGAAAATTTGTTCAATTGTTTATTTCATCACTAGATTTTTGTTTCAGTAACCTTTCTTTCTGTTCTAGTGTGGGTGTACACAATTTTTGTTGGCATGGTTTAGAAGGCTAACCATTGGCTATGAAAAAGCTCAATAAATCAATAGCAATTGTTATGATAACAAGAAGTGGGACACTGTGGAATGGCAGTTGTAGCATTATGCATGAGTAGAGCCATGACTTGTTTGGGTCTATTAAGCTAGTATTTATCTATGATTACATAGGGAATTTAGTCATAGAGATGGAAGCTGGCAATTATGATCTAATAATCAACTTACTATCCCATAAAGATATAATAAAGGTAAAAAGAATCAATCTATATCTTTGCAGTTACAAATAGCTCTACAAACAATACTGATGTGTCTTTTTCATTTGTCATGTAAAAAATGAAACTGTATAATGTAGATCAATGTATAGTAATAGGGAAGTGGTATGAGAATATGAAGCAAGCTCAGTACTCCTGAAATATATTAAACTGAAATCCAGGTAGAATGAAGGCATATTTTTCAAGGAATAGTTAGTTGACACCTCTGCTTACAGTCCTATCAACCTCCTCTGAAAAGACCTCCTATGATTAGGAAAGGTTAGGTCATCCTCCAGGACAATACCTCTTGGTATTCTTGAGGTTGCCTTTTGAGCTGCTGAAAACATTTGAGAGATATCTGTTGTTTATGAACAGGACCATGTACACCAAATCACTACATGGATGCTACCCAACACTCCACATATGTGCGAGAGTACTTTTCAGTTATTGCATTTAAGTGTTTTAATGAATCCATTACGCTCAAATCGTGGTCAAAGTGATATGGATTGTTCCGTTGTCTCTTCTTGGGCTAAAGAACACAGAATTGTTTTGCTTCTACTGTAAAAAAGTTTACTAGTAAAAGTAGACATTTATGTACTAGAGATGAACTGTTTTGCTGTAATTTATCTTTTGATATTTGTGAAGGAAACTAATAGCTCTTTAAGTACTAAGGAGAAAGTTTTGGGATAAACGTAAACATTTATCTGACTCAGACTTTTTAATAATTACTATTGTGCATTGCCATTCATTAAAGTAATATCAATGAAAAACACAATGAAATGTTTCTTCCAGAAGAAGATTGATCTTAAAATTCCACAAAACCTATGCATGTATCTAGCTTTAAACATATTTACAAAATCACAAAGGCTGAATGTGTAACTGCTGTTCACAAAATCCTAGAATACTACAAATAGGTTGCATTCAATGAAACTTAGGAGATAACTTTAAACAGATAGAAAAGAATGGGTTTTTGGCACAGCAAGTAGTAAACTTCAGAACCTCCTGCCACAGGTAGTTGTGGTGGCAGAGAGATCCAGCACATGCAAAAAGAGATTAAACAAATGCATGGACAACAGATCTCTGAGAAGGTAGTAAGATACTGGCTAGGGATATACAACAACTAATGCAGCAACTGTGGATGCTGGAAAACTCTGAGGGAAATGCACTGCAGAGAGCAACAAGGTTTGTGCTCACTATCTAAATAGGCTCTTGTATCTCCACTGCTGGAAATTAATACTTATTAAATTAATTAAAATTAATACAGGGCACTTCTTGCATTCTTAGCCACTTGTTCTTATATTTCATAACTGATAAGCATGTCTGTCCTTGCCCAGTTTTAAAGTAAACAAACTTATTATTCTTGTCTCTAACTGGACTTCAACCTCTTACAGATCTTTGGCCTTTGGTCTCCTCCTCTGGGCCTTTTGGACCTTGCCTAAGCCTTGAGGCCCCCGTTCTGATGTGGGGACACTTCAAAAATTCAGGGAAAATGCAGCCCAGTCCCTCCATCTTTTCCTCTCAAGCTTGTTACTTTTTGAAATTTCTTGGGGACCTAGGCTTCACAGACATRGAGGATATGCACAGAGATACAAATAGTAAAAGAGAGAGAACTTGTTATGCAAAGACATACTCTGGTGTCAAACAGAGATTTTCCATAAATTTTAATTTTGAATGAGGTTTCCAGACAAATGTAATTATTTACGGAAAATGTAATCATGGAGAAAAGGAGAAAATTTCTACATTTCCTCCTTTCCCCTATTTTTTGCATAATCTAAGGTTAATTCTTTTGCATCTTCATCTCATTTTAGAGTAAGTTTTCAGAAATTACCTGTCACCTGCTAAGATCTGCAGTATCATAAGGAAATTTGGAAGGTAAATTAGAGTACAAAGACATTGCTGAAGACCTTTTTATGCATACAAACGATCTGGCAAAATAAAATTTTAAGACTTGGAAAGATTTCATGTGAAAAGTAAGGAGTAGAAAGGAGGGCTGAGACCATAATGTCATTTCAGTAACATACCACAGTACTATCATTACTTTCCAGCCACCATTAGACTCTTTTTCCCCCTGCTGGATATAACCAGCCTTGTGGTTGCACTGTCTAGTAAGGTGAAGAGAAACCTGTCACACATAAAAAACCTTGTATCCAACTTGTTATTTAACTTCCTTCTGTATCTTCCTAGACAGACCTTAGTTCTCTGCTTCTTTTCTGTGTGCACTGAAAGTCATAAGGCCTAATCGTACTCCAGAGGCACATAAAACATTCCCAATTTTCTTTGCAGACTGTTTAGATTGAGAAGGCGTACAAATGTTTGCAGAGCTTTTTGCATCAAGATCATCAATGAAAGATTGGCCCCAGCACTAATTTCTGTAGAACTCCTTTCAGCACAATACCCTTCCTTTTAGAACAGTTCATCTTCTCTTTGCTTGTTTTTTAACCACCTATTTCCACCTTACAACTCCTGTACTAACTCCCATCCTTACCATCTTAACAAATAATTTTGAAAGTGGCACTGTACCAAAGCTATTCTGAAGTCATGACAGATTAGATCTACTGCATTTCCCTTGTCTGGAGAATCAGTTATCTTATCAAGAAAGCTATTGGGTTAGTCTGGCATGATCTGCCTTTGGTGAACCCAAGATGCATTTTATCCCATTTTCCATCTACTTCCTTTCCTAGTTATTAATAGAAAGTTACATTGGACATGATGTGCACTTCAATTAGTTTCATAGTTAACTGTCTCACACCTTGAAGTACACCTAAGAATATATCTACTGATAATGTAAATATATGGTGCATTTCTTTGACTATAATAAAGTATATCTTGAATATGACGGATTGCTTGTGACTCGTTACATGCATTTACACAATATGATGCTAAGTTACTGAAGAAATATGAAGCCTTAACACTACCATAATATAGACAAATATATGTGAATTTGAAATAAAATACTTTATTGTGTTAATGAGAGACTGTTTGCTTGTGCGTGTGCATTTCAAAATAAAAAATTAAATTGCTCATGGTTAACCTGATTATGTCTTTTCCCTGTTTTGAAGTGCTTGCTCATGCTTACTGCAACATTCTTTAATCAAAAAACAATACAGAAAAGTTTGTTTGTTTCTTTCAAATGTTTTTCTCATGATTTTGGAAGTGAGGAGAATGATTCAGGTACCAAAGCAGAGTTGCCTCATAACATTTTAGACTCTCTAGGGTATCCTGGCTGGCCTCTAGCAGCCGTTCTGAAAGGTGCAGAGGACCATAGGTCTCATGTCATATCTACTAGGTTGTGTGCATGCCCTCGGTGCCACAGTGAGCCTGTATATTTAGCCACCAGAATCATTCCAGAAACATGGCACATTCCAAATAAATTATAAAAAGAAAAAAGATTATCATTAATACAATGCAGTCACACATTCTGCTAATGCTTGGTATACAAACCTTTAGAACAGGCATTGTTATAGGTCAAGTAATGGAAATTGGCATATAAATTGTTTATTTCTAAAAGATCTTATATTAATTTTTAACATACTCTTAAAGAAGGTACTGAGAAACTCTGATGTATTTGCAATGGGTAACACAGTAACAACTGCCACTTTATTGCTATTATGCTATCACCCTGACAAAAAACAAGAAATTTTTAAAAAGGCGAATATGAAATAAAATAAATATTCTTAAAATCCTGTCAGACTTGAAAAGCAAAGGTCCTCCATTTGGGAAAAGCTGTAGGCCATGTTTGAATGATTCATTTTTGGGTATTAATAGCAAAGCCATCTATGTCAATCTCAATTGCCATTATAGGGTACAGAGTAGAAGGCATTGTAATTAGGAATGAGAGCTGTGGTAGCTGCATACCGGAAAATTTTGGAAGAGAATGTACATTTAATTTTATGCCTGTACTTTATCCCTTTATTATATGCAATGCTTAAGTGCCCATTTTAAATAGCATTATTTTTCTGAACAGAAGTCTTACTATTTTACATCAAGAGTCAAATCCTCAGATGCTCTGAATACATCTAACTTTCCTAAAATCAGGGGAGCTACATTCACCTTAAAAGTCCCACCTCTGGTCTGAAAACAAACAAACAAACAAACAAACAAAAGAACACTTTTTTTTCAGTCTCTTTTGTTTATATTTGCAATATAATTAAAATAATTGCAAATAGGCTGTTCCATAATACATTTGAAACTGGTCAGTTACATCCATGTATATCCATGATATTATAAAGTTTTGAGTCCTTTTTTATTCCCTCCCCTTCCCTCCCCTTCCCTTCCCTTCGACACATTTTCATTTGAAAAAACAGAGAATGTGCTTACTTCTAGCAAGAAACTAGACTTAATACATTATTCTCTAATGTTTCTGTAGCTGATTTTCCTGATGTCTTTTACTGTAGAGTCCTTTGAATTGGTGTCAAAGAAAATTGCACAAAGTCAGTGTCCTCTAAAACTTAGCAAAGGTAGGAAAGAGACCATGTGTGGCATACTAAATTATTATGCTCATCATCTTAGCAGTCCTGATTCTAAGAAAATGGCATTAGACCATTATGGAAATGGATCAATATTGAAAACTGCATGGTCATGTATGCATATATATACATAYAATTGTGTACATGTGTATGCATAGCATATACAGCTACACTATGATTGGAAAGTAACTTCTGTTGTGATAAGAGCTAGGTCTCTCTTGTATTTCTCTCACTATAGTAAAACTGCAAGTTTGGACCTAGTAAGCAGAACCACAAAATAGATTATATTGGCTGGGGCAATTTTCATATTTAAGATTCCACTTTGTGTATAGAAAGAAACTGAACTGTGCAGTAATACCTGAGATCTTCACTTCTTGCACCTTGAAGAACACAATGCTAAAATACTAAAAGTAGATAATAAGTAGCTTCTATAATAATTACAGTGATTCATAAAAATATTCTGATGAGTTAAGACACTATAAGAATGATTAAAAATGATTAATAGGCTAACAGAAAAGACTTACATTTTAAAAATCAACAAAAACTCTTAAGACATAGCTTTCATTGTTCCATTCTTTGTAAGCTGTTTATTTAGGCTATGAGTCTGTGGAATCTTATAGTAATATTTAATTTTGTATGAATAGGCCTACTCTTTCCACATGAGAGTATTCATATGCATAAAAATAAGCATGTACCTAATAGCACTGACTGACAAATAAGAATGACTGCTTGTGATGGATGGTGAAGTTAATGCACCCACAAAAATCTCTAGCATTAAGTGAAGTGTTTATTTAAGTTGGATCTAGTTGGTCTGTTGCAGTGGGGAGGATAGCAAGCACTGCTGAAACRGTAGAACTAGTAATTCAGTAGGGATTTAGCTATTTGAGATACAACAATATACTATGGAATCATAGGTTCACAGGATATTTCAGGTTGGAAGGGACCTCAAAAAGTATCTAGTCCACCCTTTTGCTCATAGCAGGGTCAGTTGTAAGATCAGATCAGGTTGCTCATGTCTTTATCCAGTCAGGTCTAAGCTTCCAAGGATGGAGACTGCCCAAACCAGTTCCAGTGCTTGACTGTACTTGAGGAAAAAGTTTTCCTTATGTCCAGTCTGAACTTCTCTTGTTTCTGTTTATGCTGGTTGTCTCTTGTCCTCCCAGTATGCAGCACAGTAAATAGGCTGGCATTGTGTTCCCAGCTGTTGACATACTTGTGCTCCTCCTGAGGTCACTTTGTACAGCTAAAGTGTTTTTTTTTTTCTCTTTCTGTAGTTTCACTCAAGGTAAGTTCAGTCCGAGTAATTCAAACACCCTATCTCAAGTCAAGTGAGATGGTGAAGAGAAATCCTATGCTAATCTTACCCTTTATCATTCAAGGTAAGCCTACATGGTACAGTGGAAAGATTGTTGTATAGATATATGACCTAACTTGAAATGATCTGAGATATCAGAAGCTGTGTTAGTTGCAACTTCAGCCTTAGAAGTTTAGCTAATGTACTGGATTTGCTGAGAACTTGCCTTTTGTGAAAGGGAGAAACTGGAAAGGTTTAAAGTTCATGGCTTTGTGGTCATTCTATATATATTGGAACTGCTTATTCAGATTTCCCAAAATACTAGCCCTTGTTATCTTACAGAAAGCAATCTGTCTTTCCTTTGTTTGTTTGTTTGTTTATTTGTTTTAATATTCTTATGTTTATTACCTTATTAATATKATACTTCGGGCTTTTCTGCCAACTTTTGTCCAAAGACAAATCATTTGTTCATAGTGCAAAGACTGAAGAAAGTATGGTGTGTCTGTCTTACATGTTGCTTTCATTATCGTCCTAAGGAATCAACCAGATTCCAGGTTATAGGCTGCCTAGTTTGAGCTTGAGTAATAGCGTCAGGAGGAACAGAGTGTTTTTCTCTGTCTGGAATGTAGTTAAATGTAACGTTCATTACAATGCAGAACATCAGTTCAAATTAGTTAAGAAATCCCACTTTTTTACCTTATTTTCCTACTAGAGAATTCTTTTCATACTATAATGATTAAAACCAAAACCTGTCACCAAAAAGTGAAAACCATTTCCTTGTGGCTTTTCTGGGGTGTTCTTTTGTCCTTAAATCTTGCAGAAAACCTCTAGTATGCTATGTTTATATTATCAAATAATTTAGCCTAATGGGAAAGAATTGTTAGAGTGAAACAATGGTGTCAAGGACCCAGCTTTCATACTGCACACATTTCAGGGATTTGATTTTAAAATAGCCCCTGTGGGTACCATGGACTGGTGCTAGGTGCTTTCTGGAGTCTATCTTCCAGTTGGATTTTATCCAAAACAATTTCAGTTTGTGTTATTTGAGAACACTCTGTGATGTGAATAAAAGCATAGTAAGTACGGACAATCAGGAAATTTGGTTCAAAACAATGTAATAAAATGCTAATGGAGATGCATCATTGAGAACTGAATTGCAATAGATAGAGGATTCAGGAGCTAATCCACAAAACAATAAAATCTTGTATATCTTCTTAATTTTGAAAAGGAAACCTTAGAATGTTCAAAGTAACAAGAAATATCTATTATTTTATTCTCTTACATCTTCATACAAAAATATAATGTTAAAAGTCAAGAGATGACTTGTAAATATCTATGGACATACAGTGTAGTGCAAGCTGTATTGTCTTGCTTATACTTCTGAAACAGATTCTGTGGGGTCACATGTCATGTGGAGTTTGAGAGTAACTCACTTTCATTATCTTGACTCCAAATTAATAAAGTTATAGATGATTAAATAATTCACAACACATTGAATTGCTAAATTTGTTCTCATTTTAATAAACGTTTATCAGTTATTTTAACAATGAGAATCAGAGCTCCCTGACAAATGCATAACATTGTTAATTTAAACTCTGCTTATACAGTCATTCCATAGATATTTCCAAGAAGAACCTGAAAAAAACACCTTTAAAATTCATATTCAAAAAAGCTTTTGGCATTCCCATGCACAATTATTTTGTTGCTAGCTACAGAGCTTGCTGCAGCTATACTAGCAGAACCTTACACATTTATAATGTTACACGTTTTACAGAACAACTGACAGTATTGTTCCTGACTACACCACAGAATACATCAGAAAAAATATTTAGAAAGGCAGCTGAAGGAAGGATAAAGAAGAAAGCCACAAATTACTCTGACCTGTAGAAAATGGATGCACCAAGGAGAAAAGAAAACTATATCTTTGAATGATAAAAAATATTTTGAGATTTTTTCTTTCCAGTCATCTGAAAACTAGAAGGGTAAATTACTGTGCATGCTTTCTGGCCAAAAAAGTCAATACTCCTATCCAAATTTTACAGTATCTCAAAAAATTCTTTATGACTTTAGTTATACAACAGCTGAGTTCAATGGAATTTTATTTTATTAGGTTTTCATTTGTTTCTAAGTAATCCTGGAGAATTTTTTAATACCATTTTTCCTTTCCATTTTTAAGAAAGTAAAACCTTCAGCTGAAGCTAATAAGCTATCTTTGATTATTACCAACATACTCCTTTCTGGGAAATTTTATTCCACAGGATTAATTTTTATTTTGTTAGGTTAATAAATACAGTTAATTTTGTATCAATAGGCACAGTCTTCTGAGGCGATTATAAGAAGATCACAAAGGCATTCTTTTTTAAAGATTTCCCTTAGTCAGGCTTAGCTTCTTTATACTTAGCTTTCTTCATACTTAGCATTCTCGAGTTCTCTGATGGGATATTTTCATAAATGCATGATCACTAAGAACTATGAGAAGCATGACAAACTCTTCCCAAGAGAAAAATATTTCTTTTAGGTATTTTAGTTTTGGGTAGTCTTGTATTAGATATGGTAGTTTTCCTTCAGGAAGTGGTTTCTAGACAGATCAGTATTGTTGGCTTACAAATAGCCCAGTAAAGAAAAATGTTATGATGACATTTGGAAACAATGCAGTCCAATCATAAACACTTTGTAAAACACTAATCAAAGATGTCCAACATACATTTTCTGCTTTTGTTTGCTTGTTTCTATTAATAGTACTGTTGTGATGAAAATGGGAAGTCTACTTCTTAAGGCTCGACTTGTGTGAAGTATCCTTCCCTCCATCGTCATTGTGATGCCGTAAAACCAGCTTGTTTACTTTAAGTAGGAAATAACAAAAATAGCGTGTGAAGCACTTGAGGGAAAAAAGTAAATGGGTCAGATACTGAGCTACTTCTGACCTATGGATGCAATGAAGGCAGACTTTCAAAGTTTCATGTGACCCCCTAGTCTCTTGAAATTTGCTGCAATACAAGTTGCAAAGAAAAAACCCTATCTTATCTTACATAAGTCTCATGGTTTAACCTCAGCCGATAACTAAGCACCACACAGCCGCTCACTCACTCCCCCCCGGTGGGATGGGGGAGAGAATCAGAAGGGTAAAAGTGAGAAAACTCATGGGTTGAGATAAAGACAGTTTAATAGGTAAAGCAAAAGCCGCATGSGCAAGCAAAGCAAAACGAGGAATTCATCCACTACTTCCCATCGGCAGGCAGGTGTTCAGCCATCTCCAGCAAAGCAGGGCTCCATCACGCATAACGGTTACTTGGGAAGACAAAACGGCGTAACTCCGAATGTCCCCCTCTTCCTTCTTCCTCCCCCAGCTTTATATGCTGAGCATGACGTCGTATGGTATGGAATATCCCTTTGGTCAGTTGGGGTCACCTGTCCCCGCTGTGTCCCCTCCCAACTTCTTGTGCACCCCCAGCCTAGTTGCTGGTGGGGTGGTGTGAGAAGCAGAAAAGGCCTTGACTCTGCGTAAGCACTGCTCAGCAATAACTAAGCAAAAATATTTGCAATAACTCAGCAAAAACAGTGTATTATCAACACTGTTYCCAGCACAAATCCAAAACATAGCCCCATACTAGCTACTACGAAGAAAATTAACTCTACCCCAGCCATACCAGCACATTCTTCACCCCTTATTCCATACCATTTATGTCATGCTCAGGTCCCACACTATTCAACACATCCTCATTAAACACCACCCCCCTTCCCATCCTTTGATATAATACGGAGATATCATTCCCCTAGTCTATGGACCACCCCTGTGAAATGTCTGTAAAATGTCCACAAAAATCATGGGTTACAACAATTTAAATGTATTTCCATTACAATCTCCACCCCAAAACCAGCACGATAAGTTAGATGTAAAGATTTCTGTGAAACCTCTTTATGGAGGATGAAACAGTATCACACCCTCTGTTTCATTCCCATCAGTCCTACCAGCAGCAGTGAGACATTTAATAAAGATGTAGTTATGCCAATTCCATTTGTTTTATACTAGTGAAGAATTGCCCTAAATTATCTCCTAGCTGTCACTGCATTAAATTGTCCCAGTATTTTTAGATAGACATTTGAAATGAAGAGAGGCAAAATTAAAATGCAGAAAATACCAAGACAGGGCAAAAAAGATACTAATGACACTATTTTCCTTCAGAAAAAGCATCAGTTCTGGAAAGTACTGGTTATGATGTATTTAATCTCTAACCAAGCTGGATGAAGTAGGAATTTCTTTCAATCCATAGGTTTTTATACCAAGAATACACTATTATTGTACATAACAGCGCAGCAATTTTTACACAGGCATTCTAGAATCAGGACCATAATTTCAATTTAAGCTAAAAATTATCTCTTAAAAGAATATCTGGTCTTGATATCACAATTTAATATGACAGACAAGTCACCATCAGATGATGCAGAATGAATTCCCTACATCATAAGAGGATAAACTTACAATCTTCTCATGCTCTGTACTCTTTCCCTCTATAGTGTTCATTCTTCTCTTCCTTACTTTTAAACAGTAGTATACATATATGCTGCTTATCTTTGCTATCACAAAAACTAACCAAAGAACGAACCAAAGAAAAAAACATTTCACTTAAAGACTGTACAACCAGTACAGTACAGTATTCAGTGTGTTTATCCACTTTGCCACATCAGGTCTTTAGATCATATGCTCCTTAAGGTAGATTCTTTGTTTAGCACATTTAAATGTTCTAAATTCAGTACTCTGGAGAAATAGAAATAACTAAATGTGAAGAAAATAAATTATGTGTTTACTTCAGTATTTTGAAATGGAACCTATTCAGCATCATAGGTCTAAAGAGTTTAACATCTTCTTTAAGTGAGAGCTTTTGAAAGAGTTTGGACACATCACGAAAAAAAACCAATATAGATGAAATAAGGAATAGAGAGGACAATCAGCTGCAAAAAAAAGATTTATTCCAGTTTTTGTATTTTATTCAGGAAAAAAAGAGAAGTACTAGAGAAATGTGTATTTCTTTCTTTCCACTCAAAAGAAATTGTGGACTATGATGAACAAATGCAAATTAAAGCTGGTGGCTAACATCAACCCTGTGTTAGAATTCAAGCGTAAAAGTGGTAGAATGTGTTAGAAAGCAAGTGTAATGAACAGTCTAGACAAAAGAATCATATTTAGTTTACTTACATGTAGAATAATATTCTTCTCAAATTCTTCATATAAATTTTATGAAGACTTGATAAAGCGCAAAATGCATATCTAAGGTCATACGTATATTATTAATGTTTTGCTGCTGAATGTAGTAAAATACTAAGCCTCATAGTGGAACACACATGCTAGCAATTCATTTGAAGACATTCATATACTCTACCAAGCTGCAGCTACTTTTTTACCATACACTGTGCTCCTTCAAGTTGAAGTCCTAAAAAAAAAAGAAAAGGTGTATTATCAAGACCAAGAGGCATAGGCTCATCCAAAGTAATCATATCTAGTATCAATCCCCTGCCCTCTTGCCACAAGGTGGAAGGAGGGGACCTAAGAGACGGGGGGGAATGGAAACAGGTCCCTACCCGGGGTGCCAGGCGAACTCCCGCCCAGCCTCCCTCACCTTCCCAATTGCCCTTACACAACAGGTATGGGGCTCCGGAACTCGAGGGCCAGGCAAATGAGGAGGTAGATGAAGGTCTATCCAAGGGGTTGCCTAGGGTGAGGCGGCCAGCCCCACGCATTATGACTGCCTCAGCTAAGAAAAAAAGGAGGGTAATCRTCGTAGGTGATTCCCTTCTGAGGGGAATGGAGGGCCCGATATGCTGACCAGACCCATCCCACAGGGAAGTCTGCTGCCTCCCTGGGGCCCGGGTTAGAGACATTACTAGGAAACTCCCCRGTCTGGTACGGTCCTCTGACTACTACCCGCTATTGGTTATACAGGCTGGCAGTGATGAGGTTGCAGAGAGAAGCCCAGAAGCGGTCAAAAGGGACTTCAGGGCACTGGGGCGATTGGTYGAAGGATCAGGAGCACAGGTAGTGTTTTCCTCAATCCCTTCAGTGGCAGGGAAGAGTACTGACAGGGACAGGAAAACACGCCTGATCAACACGTGGCTCAGGGGCTGGTGCCGTTGGYGGAATTTTGGCTTTTTTGATCATGGGGAGGTTTACACAGCACCGGGCCTGCTGGCAACAGATGGAGGTCAGCTGTCTCACAGGGGGAAAAGGATTCTTGCTCATGAGTTGGCAGGACTCATTGAGAGGGCTTTAAACTAGGTTCGAAGGGGGAAGGGGATAAAA